>PVIH01002593.1:0-184472 GCA_004025045.1 Sigmodon hispidus
TGAAGAGTTAACAATAACTATACAGAGGATAATAATCATAAGCATGGCTTATCAAGGGTGGAAATGCAAATAAGATTACTACACATATATTTTCTTTGTGTTCAGCTTTCCCTCTGAATTTTTTTTTTCCATCCCTGTATATCCTTATTGAAAGTCTCTTCCCCCTCCCACCACATCTGATCATTTTTCTTCTCTGCAAAGAATTTATTTTTAAGTGAAAAGAGAAATGCCAGGCTTTGTCATCAATCCAGCACCCATTTTATTATTATTATTGGCCCCAAACAGCACCTTCTTATTTTTTGCTCACACTCGTTACTGCTGTAAGACAATGTCAGCAGGCTTCCTCCATGGAGCCAGATAATAAATGTTTTCATTTCTGCAGGATACTTTTTTTCCAATCTCTGCTGTAACTTCGTAGCTCTGCTCTTATACAAAAGCAGCTGTAGATCACACATCAACAGTGGCCATAGAGGGTCCCAATAAAACTTTATTTACAAAAGAGCAGTGGGGAGTGGGAGCATGTCTAAGAGCCATTTTTCTAACCTTGGTCTTAAACTCATCCATTTTCAGCCCCATCACCCAGAAGTCTTCTTTCAGCCCTGAGCCTCCATCTTTAGAGTCAATGGAGTTGATTCTCCAGTATCTCTAAGCCTGTTTGCCCCTCTGCAGCGTGGAGGCAGATGGCTGCACCAAGAACCCCACATTGACTATTTCATCATCCCTTCCTCATGTGGTAGCCTGATGCAGGAAGCATTAGTACTGATCCCATTGTACAAATAGAGAAACTGAGGCTTCTATTCATAGAGGCTCTGCTGCCAGGGCTCCTGCTCCACTCCAGAACCCATGCTCCAGCCCATAGACTCTGCTGCCCACATTCTCTAGGGTGTGGTGAGGGCTGAAGAGAGAAGCTGGCAGAGTGTGCTTTCCTGCCATGGTTTCCAGGTCTATCTAACAAGGGTCCTTGACTTGCAGACTCTGGAGACAACTATTGCCCAAGAGCAAAACAGAGCAAAGGAGGCGGTAGAGGGGGAGCGGATGAAAGCCCAAGAGGTAGAGAGCCGCTTGGCCTGCCAGAAGAAGGTAAGCAATTCAGAGACGGGGAGCTGAGCCTCCCCGGACAGCCACTGGTTCCTAGGCCTGGCCCGGGTGAGGCATGCTGAGGATGGAAGAGCAAACCAGGCAGAGCCCAGGGAGAGTCCACTTCCTGCCATGGCAACAGGTGGACTCAACAACAGCTGTTGGCTTGCAGGCTTTGGAGGAGAGCATTGCTCAGGAGAAACACCGAGCACAGGAGGCCCTGGAGAAGGCACAAACCAGAGTCCGTGATCTGGAGAAACACTTGGCTGGTCAAAAGCAGGTATATCCAGCTTGGGGAGGCCTACTGGAGGGACTATGGGAGATGAAAGGGTGGGGCATGAGGGCGCTGTCCTGTGCTGTTTATCCTGGCCTGGGCTCTGCAATTGGGAAGAACATAGAGGACTTGGAAGAGAGCCATGGAGATGTAACCTTGCCAACCAGTTGAGAAAAAAAATAAATGTGAATGTAATGAGCCAAGTATGGTGGCTCCTGCCCATCTCCCTGACACTAGGAGACTGAGAGGATCACCGTGAGTGTGAGGCCAACTAAGGCTGTTACCCAAAGTCTCTGTCTCATGGCTGACAGCATAACGTACAGGCTGAGACAGGTCGGGGCAGCAGCCACACATGTCTGCTCCGAAACATTGAACAGGGAATAACAGGATCTTGAGAGAATATCCAACAATATCCTAAACTCACCCATCTTCAGCACCAGCACCCTGAAGTCTTCATCAGCCCTAGGCAGAAGGATGCCCAGGGCTGGCAGGAAGTCTTCCTTAGGCTGGGGTGAATCAAGCTCTTTCTGGCTAAAAGGTGACCCATCATCATCAACACATCCAGACTCCCTCTTCCATATAGCAGTCCAGATGTGAAAAAGCCAGGCACCAGCTTGTATATCCTTCCTAGCCACCACCACCCCACTGTCCCGTCATGCACAGCAGGATGGAAGCCTGGCCTGAATTGCCCCCCTTCCCACACCCGCTCTCTGCTCCAGAAGTCACTGACCTGTGACTCAGTGGATGAAAGCGTTGTACATAGAATGTTTTAGTTTGGACTTCTAAAATGTATTTGAAAAATCCAGATTTCCATTCTCTCTGGAAAAGTAAAAAGACTCTGGCCCTCATTTCTGTTTTTGGGAAAAAGGGGGTAACTGGAAGGGGCGCGAGGTGAGGACTGGAGCAGATCCTGGCAGCAGCAGTTGGGCAGTCCCCTGAGTCTCATGAGCTTGGACGTTTGCAGTTCATCACCTGTCCTCTTCCTAAAGAATATAGCCAGAAGCAAACGCTATCCCCCAGCCGCAGAAGCCTGAGATAGTTTGCCCTCCCGCATTAAAGAAGCCGTGTTTCTGTGGATGTGCCCAAGCTCACAGGAAAGCTATGTTACAGAGTCAGTTTGCATTTAGCTTCTGGTCAGTCTCAGGCCCCTGATCCTTTACAGTCGTGCCCTCAAGAATCCATCAGACTGAAGGATGCACACTGAGTCTGTCAATATCTCCCTTCTTGGACGGGGGCCATGTAGGCTAGAGATAATGTACAACTAAGCGTTGGACTCACACAAGTGTCACTTATCTGTGGTATTATCACTACAGTCGGGTCTCCTGGCACTTGGGAATAGTCCCCCACCCCACCCCTGCACCCCCCACCCTGCTTCCTGACACCCCAACATCCTCAAGTAGAGAGTTTGTCTGCACTCCACAGAGAATTACCCCCTACACGAAAGTTCACCCAGACAATCCGATGTGCCCAGGGAGATGTTTACATGTGGTTTCTCACACAGCTGTCCCTCAGCACTGTGTAAACAATGTCACCAAGGTTTGCCTCTGAGTCATGTCTCCAGGAAGGGTGAGGAGGTGGTGGTAGTGGTGGTGGGTGGGTAGGTCTCTATGGAGTCACTTCAGTCAGAAGCTATCCAGGAGTCAACAAGGGCTGGCCAGGCCCTCGAATTTAGAGATTCCAAGGTGACAGAGCGTGTCAGAAAAACTTAAGCCTCCGGGCCAGGCTTGGTGATACACACCTCTCATCTCTACTTATACAGCAGAAGCACTTGGATCTCTGTGACTTTAAGGCCAGCCTGGTCTACATGTAGAGTTGTAGCCTAACCAGTGCTACAGCATAAGACCCTGCCTTTAAAAAAAAAAAAAATTAAGCATCATGCAGGGGCAGCTGGGGATGGTTACACCAGTCCTTTGGAGGGCCAGGCCACCTCTGACAAAGCTTGGCCATAGTTTCTTCCCAGAAAGAAATGAGCCACCTCCAGTGGGGGGTTTTGTTCATTTGTTTGTTTCTTGGGTTAGGAAATATTGATTGTTGTTTTGTTTTGTTTTGAGAAAGGATCTGTTAGCTTAGGCTAGCCTCAAACTCACTATACAGCCAAGGATGACCTTTGAACTCCCGATCCTCTATCCTCTAACTCCAGATGCCAGGATCACAGGCATAAAGCACATAAAATTTGTTCCTTGCTGCCTCCTGTAGATTAAATGCCTTCCAAAGGCTAAGCCCCTGCCCTTGTAGACATGAGTGGAATTCATGCTGCCCAGTCCAAACACCGTCCTGATGCCCCACTGGGATGTAGATGGAGGCCCTATGAGAGATGAGGTGACTTTTCAGATACTGTACCTGGACCACAGTTTTTATCCTCTGGGGGTAAAATCTGCAGTGAACCTATTCTATTAGCTAATCTATTAGCAGAGTAAGCACAGCAAGAAATGGACCAGATGAAATTCTGTAGCTAAGGACAATAGACCTACTAACCCAGAGCTCTTCCCCTTTCCCGGCGATCCCTTGCAAGGCTCACAAACCTTCTAGGAGATGATGACTGCTCATTCATCCCCTCACTTCTGTTCTCCTGAAACCAAATCTCCTTAAGGAATTACTTCACTAGTTGAAGATTTCATCATCAGTGAGATTCTTCTCCCTCAGAACTTGGGTCCCTTTCCCTGCTGGCCTCCCAGAGCCTCTGCACACAGCCCGTGTGTTTGCTCTGTTCAGGACCCTGTGGACAGACCATGTGGCCCTGAGCCCTCTCTCCCCCGGTTTCCTTGTCTATAAACAGGTCTCCTGGCAGCAGCTCCTGGAGGGGTGCCATGGGGGTGCGGTCATCCTGAGGGTGACATAACCATCTTAGCTGTTAGCCTTAATGTGGATGCTGATATTACTGGCTGTGCCTTTCAGATCTTGGAGGACAGTGTGGCTCAAGAGAAAAGGAAAGTTCGGGAAGTGCTGGAGACAGAAAGGAGGAAGACACAGGACCTGGAAAATCAGCTGACCCGGCAGAAGGAGGTAGGAGCAGCCAGGCCCCTCAGGGAGGACACCCAGCCAGGTGTGCCGGACATCCTTACAGTCCCACAGTCACATCGCTGCCGCACCTCCGCAGGAAGTGACCAACACCTACCACTCATTAGCCAGCCAGGGAGGATCCCTGGAGCTCAGACCCAGGGCCTTTGAAAGCATGGAAACTGAAATTATCTTTGTGGGACAAAAGTCACTGTACATAAAGTACCAACAGGTCTTCTCCGAAGTGACCAGGAGTTGTGCCTGCTGGATTGAGAGACATGTTCCAAGCACTGTTCCACCTCCCAAAAGTCGGGGACTTTCCAGGGTGACCTGTCCTGGTGCCAACACCTGACTGATGTGACCGTGACATTTACAGATGCCAACCTAGGAACCAGGAACAAGAAGCCCCTCCATCCTTTGTGCTTCTGTGACTGAGGCATGGCTTACTGCTGTGCATCCTTACTTCCTCTTACCTCACATCCTGGCAGGCACCTTGTTCCCTGAGTTCTTGTCCCAACCCCGGAGTCACTGGTTTCAGTGCTGACTCACCTTGGCTTCCCCTTGCAGTAAGCGAGTTTCCCTCCGTCTTAGTCACTGTTCCGCTGCTGTGAAGAGACACCATGACCAAAGCAACTCTTATGAAAAAGAAAGCATTGAATTGAGGGCTTGCTTACAGTTTCAGTGTGTTAGCCTGTTATCACCATGGCTGGGGGAGGGTGGGGGGAGATGGCCACACTCACTGCCTCACCGTGGTACTGGAGCAGTAACTGAGAGTTACATCCTGATCCAAAGGCAGAGAGCAAGAGACTGAAGTGGACCTGGAATGCCCACTCCTAGCAACACATTTTCTCTAACAAGGCCACACCTATATGAGCCTATGAGGGGATGCTCTTATTCAGACCATCCCCACCTCTGCTTTCCTTCTTTGATTTCCAGATCTCAGAGAGCATCACCAACGAGAGGCTGAAAATGCAAGACACCCTAGAGAAGGAAAAGAGGAAAATACAGGACCTAGAGAATCACCTGACCAAGCAAAAGGAGGTATGAATCTCAGAGATGAGAGGCCCATTGCTCCCACAGACCTGCCAGGCCCTGAAGCCAGACGGTCAGGGTTCAAACCCTTCTCCTGCTGTGGGACTGTCTCTGGGCCTTGCTGTTCCCACATATGAAATTCAGTCACTCTCATTCAGTGGTGAGACACAACTTTGATGACAGCATATATATCTACATGGTGTACACTGCATGAGACTGCTACAAGCTCCTGGCTCAGAAGTGGGGAAGGGCAGGATCCGAACCCAGAACCCCAAACCTCTCATCTTCACCTACTTCTTCCACTATACTTCAGCTTTGTGTAGGGCAAGGCAGGGATGACAGAGAGGGGACATCCAGACAGCTCCGTGGCCCTTTCCTGACAGAGCCTGCCATGGCCATTATCACCTTCCAAATTGAAATTCATTTCTGTTAAGACCCACAGTTCTGACATGGTGGATAAGGAGAAGGTGACTGCACATGTCTCACAAACTCCAGATACTCACTCAGCCTGGACCCCCATCATGTAAAGGACACATGCAAACACACACACACACACACACACACACACACACACACACATATATACACACACAGACCTTGGCCAACATCTTAGTCAAAGCAAGTGAGCAATATCCAACCTGGCAATTGTGAGTTAAATTTAAATAGGTAAATATGCATTGAAAGGCTCTTCTGGGCCTGCTGGTTAAAGAAAAGTGTCTATGCATCCATTGTGTGTGATTTTCTTTAAACACAAGCACCCACACACTGTCATGCATGTGTTTTGAGTGCCCAGGATATAGGGTGGATCTGGAATCTGTATTGTTTGGTTTTATTTTGCTTTTATAATGTTTTTGGAGACAAGGTTTCTTTGTGTAGCCTTGGCTGTCCTGGAACTTGCTCTGTAGATCAGACTGGCCTTGAACTCACAGAGAGCTGCCTGCCTCTACCTCTGCCTCCCAAGTGCTGGGATCAAAGGCGCGCACCACCACCACCCAGCTGGAATCTGAGTTTTTCTCAAGCTACCCCATGACTCTGGAGCACTTTGAACAGCACCACCTCAGGAGAAACAATGTCAGCAAAGCTCTCAGGGCGGTGCAGCTGTTCTAGACCTCACTTTGATAGGAGGCCTTAACTCCTGGATGGGTGAGCATCCAGAAGAAGCAAGGTCCAGGAACTCAGGGCTGCCACACGCCCACATCTGGGCCTGGAGCTCAGATTGAGAACTGACCACAGGAGCTGTCTCTTTACTTAATTTCCCAAATAACTAATGTACCCTGGAATGCTGTAGAACGAGTCAGGAGGTAGTGAGTGAAGAAGAGAATTTAAATTGTTTAGAGAAGACAAGCTAGTAATGAGACTAATGTAATATATATATATATATGTTTATGTATACACATATACATACATATCATACATATACATACATATCACACATATACATACATATCATATATATACATATATATGTATATATATCAGGGCTGGAGAGATGGCTCAGCAGGTAAGAGCACTGGCTGCTCTTACAGAAAACCCAGGTTTGGTTCCTATCACCCACATGGCAGCTCAAACCATCTAGAACTCCAGTTCCAGAAGATCCAATGCCGTTTTCTGGCCTCCACTAGCACCAGGCATGCAAGCAGTACACATATAAAATACCCATACACACAAAATAAAAGTTAATCTTTTTTAAAGTATATCATAAATCAACCAATAAACTACAATTTTATGGCAGCAGTTGCAGAGCAAGGAAAACCCTGCTGGTTGTGCAATCACTACACAAATATAAGGCAGGCTTAGCAGGGCTATTACTGCAAGCCTGTAATCTCAGCTACTCAGGAGGCTGGGGTAGCCCAAGACCAGTCTGGGTTGCAAAGTGAGCTCATGGCTAGCTTGGAAACTTGGTAAGACCCTGTCTCAAAACCAAAAGCTTAAAAAAGAAAAGCTAAAGGTAGAGTTCAAAGACACAGCACTTGCCTAGCATGTACAAGACCCGGGGTTCAAACCCCCAGCAAAATGTCAAGCAAGCACACCGAGACTAAGCTTTCTCAGGTACCAACCCCACTGAGCACCTCCACCAAGGCTGTCATAAAAAGAACTCTGCAAGATAACAGAAATATCTGAAGCAACAACCTTAGATGAGAATACCGGAAGGAAGGCGTTGGGAGACCTCAGTGATAGCAAACACACCAGAAAGAGCAATAACGCCCCACCCCAAGGGACCCACCATGCACCAGGATAGAGCACACAGCTGCAAAGCAAGGGTACTGGGATTCTGCAGACCCACCCCCACCCCAAACCCAGGAAACACAAACAAAAATGGACAAATTAAAAGCCTCCACCTGGCAGAGGGAACAGTGTGCAGATACATCCCCCAGAGTGGGCAGGAAATGCTTGCAAGACACAGGTCTGGTTAATCTCTACATCATCTGAGGAATGCAGATAGCTCAATGGAAAGACAGCCAGTGGCCCAGAGGAAACACACAGGTACCTGATAAACTGGCCTGTTTTGTTTTATGGTAGTGAGGAATGGAGCCCAGGACCTCACACAAACACTGGCTAGGCCTTCCACAAAGCTATATCCAACTTTTTTATTTTATTTATTTTTGAAATGGGGTTTTACTATTTGCCCATATTGACCTAGAGCTCACTATGTAATCCATGCTGGTTTCAATTCCACCACCTTCCTGCCTTTCAGCCTTTCAAGTAGTTGGAATTATAGGCTGCCACCACCACATCTGGCCTGAATAGACATTTTTCTTTCTGTCATTTTATTTTTTATGTGTGTATGGATGTTTTACCTGCATGCATGTCTGGTACCAGCAGAGGCCAGAAGGGGGCATTACTGGAATTACAGATAGTTATGAGGTGCTGAGAATCTAATCAAACCCAGGTCCTCTGGAAAAGCAGCCAGTGCTCTAACCCCTGAACTATCTCTCCAGCCACTTGAATAGACATTGTTTTCAAAAGGAAGAAAAAAACTGGCAGATGGGACTGGAGAGATGGCTCAGAGGTTAAGAACACTGATTGCTCATAAACCTGGCTTGACAGCGCATACCTGTAATCCTAGCACTTGGGAAGTAGAAGTAGAGAATCAGGAGTTCAAGGTCATCCTTAGATGGGAATTTAAGACCAGCCTGGGCTACATGGGACCCTATCTCAAACAAACAGAAAACAACTATGCAGACCTAGACTGGCTTATTTGCACACAATTTTATTTGTATTTACAATAGAGTAATCAAAAGGTTGATGTCAAGCTGGACTTGGTGGCACACCCCTTTATTGCCAGCACTCAGAAGGCAGAGGCAGGTAGATCTCTAAGTCTGAGGCCAGCTTGGTCTACAGAGTAAGTTTCAGGACAGCCAAGACTACACTTGGAAACCCTGTCTCAAAAAAAAAAAAAAAAAAAAAAAAAAAAAAAAAAAAAAAAAAAAAAAAAAAAAAAAAAAAAAAAAAAAAAAAAAAAAAAAAAAAAAAAAAAAAAAAAAAAAAAAAAAAAAAAAAAAAAAAAAAAAAAAAAAAAAAAAAAAAAAAGTTGTCATCTACACAGGCAAACAGATAAAAGAGAAGAAAAAATGCTCCAGCTTTATGGGTATGGAGCAAACATGGCCGACTCTGAGTCTCCTCTAGACCTATGAGCATGAAGTAAAGATGGCCAGCATGGGTCTTTACAGTATCTATGGCTATGGAGCAAGACTGGCAGCAGGTTTGTTCCAGATCTAAGGGTATGAGGCAAAGATAGTTGACAGTGATTTGCCTCACAGAGGCCAGCTTCATAGTGCAGTACAGAAACAAGTGTGGTAGGTTCTCAGGGACACCTGGAGGAATCCATTGCGCTTCAGGTGACAAGCAGCTCTGTAGCTATGTCCTCTTAGGCAAAGCCAGTCGTCCCCCATGAAGTCCCTCAATGCTGATGTGATGTCAAGCCTCTCATAAGGCCTTGGACACAAAGACCAGGAAGTGACTCCAATAAAGTAGAGGGACAGCCTGGGGACAGTAGTGCTTGTATTTTTTCTTTTTCCAAAAAGTATCTGTTTTCTCTTCTGATCACAAATGAGCTCCATTCCTTCTAGAATATTTGCCAAATAGAGAAAATGGCTCTGAAGAGCTTCAACACTGACCCTGCTTCTGTGGAGCAGGGCTACCCCACTGCCAATGTTCGGTGGATGCTCTCTGGGATGCCTTTGTGCTGTTATTATAGACGTGGGTGATGTCCACTTGTTACCAAGACAGCGGCATGGTGCCTACTGCTTCGGGAACTATTTTGGTACATTACGTATTTCTCAAACATCTCCACGTCACTGAACCACCTCCTACTGCCTGCTGCTGATGAATGTCCTGAGTCTGCCCTATGTAGGACAGACCCTGGGTTTCTGGTTCCTCTCTCTGTTAGGTTTGGGGTTGTTTCCCATTTTTTATGGGTATAGAAAATGATTGGTTTCAAATACCTGTAACCCCAGTACTCAGGAGGCCTAGACAGAGCTCATGAATTTAAAGCCAGCCTGGGCTGTTGTAACTTTGTCATTAAAAAAATAATGATAATAATAAAATGAATAAATAAACAAGTAAAAGATGCTGGGCTGAACAACTGTGTGTTCGGCTTTCCACCCTCTAGATAAAGCACTGTCTCTGGGTGAAGCTAGCTGCTGAACCCCTAAATGTGAGCATCTGCGTTCACAATTCCTGATCCCACATGACCTTCCAGAAAGGATGAGCTGATCCACACTAGCAACAGCATCTTGTGAGAGCACCCTGGGCTGTGTCTCAAGATTACATTTCATGGGACTATGCTTGCCAAGTCAGCATGATGTCCTGAGTTCAAGCCCCAGAAACCACATAAAGAAAAGAAAGCCAGGCTTGGGAACTGGAGAGATGTCTCAGCAATTAAGAGCCTGTTCTTGCAAAGGACCTGAATTTGATTATCAGCACCCATGCTGAGCTGCACATAACCACCTGTAAATCTAGCCTCAGGGAGATTCATTGCTTCTGACCTTGGGCACATACCCTCATATGGGACACACACATACACACACACACACACACACACACACACACACACACACACACACACACACCAAGCACAAGCAGCTCTGGGAGTCAAAAACAAAGATTTTTGATGTATGGTGGCCAGTTAGTCTAGCTTAATTGGTGAGCTCCAGGCCCTGTCTCAAAAGATACCTGAGGTTGTACTGGGGCCTCCTCAATTGCTAAACACGCGTGTACACACACACACACACACACACACACACATACACACACACACATACAAACACACACACACATACAAACACACACACACAAAATAATGTTTGGGACCTCAGCACAGGGCCTGGCAGGAGCCCATACTCTGGTCCTTGGAGGAAGGTTTCCAAGGGGACAGTAAGCCTGAGATAAAAATGAATGAAGAGGTTTCGAGGGGAAGCATAAACTTTGCCAAGAACTTGGTGTGGGATCCTTTCTGGCCAGGGACCTGGAGTGCCCGGGGAACAGTGTCTCCAGGGCAGGTCATGTGGTGAAGAGTGAAGACACTTAGCACATTTATCCTGGAAAATAGATTTCGAGAGAGACATGACAACCCTCCTCAAATATTTAAAGGGCTGTCTCATAAAAGAGAAATATAAAACTGAGTCAAGGGCTCTGGGTGACATAATGAGGTTCAGAGACCAGAAATCAAGGAAACATATCTCCGATGGTGATTTAAAAAAAAAAAAAAAAAAAAAAAAAAGTTCTGCAGTAATTGGAACTTTCCAGAAAATCCTTGGGCTTTGAGCTTAAGAAGCATCAACAGACTGGAGTCTGTGTCTTCTCTGAAGGCTCAGGGAACAAGGGGAGAGGACTAAGTATTAACCCAGACGTTGTTAAGTTGGCATTTGCTGTTTGTCTAGGAGATAGAATTGAAGGGACAAAAAGAGAACATCTTAAATAATAAATTGAACGACACCCTGGCCAAGGTAGAGGAGGCTCAGCGGATGAGGACAGCAGAGACTGCCAAAGCCGAGAACCTTGCCCTCAAGTTAAATGAAACTTTGGCGGAGCTCGAGACAACCAAGACAAAAATGGTAGGTTGATATGAAAAGGGTAAGCTTCTCCCACGGAAGACTGGAGCATGCGCTGGCTAGTGTTACAGCACCCTGACACACAAACCAGCATCATTTGGGAAAAGGGAACTGCAGCTGAGGTGTGTGTGTGTGTGTGTGTGTGTGTGTGTGTGTGTGTGTCCACGTGAGGTCCGCAGTAGGTACCCACCAGATTGACCTGTGAGGAAGCCTGTGCATTTTCTTGACTGATCATTGATGACTAATGTGGGAGGGCCCTGCTCACTTGTGGGCAGTGTCATCTCTGGGCTGGTGGTCCTGGGTTCTATAAGAAAGCAGGCTGAGCAAACCATGGGAGCAAGCCAGTAAGCAGCAGTCTTCGATGGCCTCTGCATCAGCTCCTGCCTCCAGGTTTCTGCTCTGCTTGGGTTCCTGTCCTGACTCCCTCAAGCAATGGAGGGTGTCCTGAGAGTGTGTATAAGCTGAAATAAATGCAGTGGTATGTCATCTCAACAACAGAAATCCTAACTATGACACAGTAGCAGGAAAATGCAGAGGTGGAGATGGGGAAGTTGAGACCTGGTCTGCCCAGCTTCCAGATGCTCACATTCTGGGCCAAGTACCTTTCTTCTCAGGGACTGTCCTGTGCTTTGTGGACATTCTCCCCTAGCTGAGACAGACACTGCCAAATGCCCCTTAGAGGCAAAAATCACCCCTGTTGAGAAAGATCATCTTGCTGGACCTAGTGACCCAGGTTTGTAATCCCAGCTACTCTGGAGGCTGGGGAAAGAGAAATATATATTTAAGGTCTGCCTGGTCTACAAACTGAGTTCTAAGACCAGCAGGGCAACTTGATTAGGAGTTGTAACCTAAATAAAATAAATTTTGGAATCAAGGAAAATTGCAAAACATCTAGACTTATAAGAAGATGGGAGGTTCAATGTGCAGCATCACCATTACAAGGGAGAGCCAGAGCCAAGGAAGGCAGTGCTGGAGGGACTGGAGTGGAGATGTCAAAAAGGACTCAGAAAGTGGAGGGTGTATTGTAGAAATTATTCACTGACAATTGATTATATAAAGGATTAATAATTATTAAGGGGTTTATATAAACCCTCACTGATACAAAACTGAACCTTAAGGCAATTCTTGGAGAGCTGAACTGTCCCACCCAGTGACAGTGTCAATCCTCTCTCGAGAAAGCAGGAACAAACATGAAAGGCAAGCAGTGTGAAATCAGGTCCTCAATGGAGGCTGGCCACGCCCCATCCAGGGTCCTGAGACTCCAAAGCTATGCCTCTAGATCTCCCTCAACAATGCCTGAATCCCACCACAAGGGTGGTCTCAGGTGGTATCTGATTTTCTGTCTGAGAGCCTTTGTTGGTAATTTTAGTTGATAAGAATTGCAGTGCACACATGTAACCCCAGCAGCAGGGAGGCAGAGACTGGCAGATTGTTGGGGCTCACTGACCAGCCAGCCTAGCCCTACAAGGTAAGTTCCTGGTTAGGAAGAAAGCCTGTCTCAGTAAAAGAGGTAGATGGCACCTGGGAAATGACAGCTAAGGTTTCCTCTGACGTCCACACACAGGATACACACACATACAAAGAAATACAAATCAGTTTGGTTTTTTTTTTCTTTTTAAATATTTTTATTTTATGTGAATTGGTGTTTTTGCCTACATGTATAACCATGTAAGGGTGTCAGATCTTGGAATTACAGACAGTTGTTAGCTGTCATGTAGATGCTGGGAATCGAACTCGGGTCCTCTGGAAGAGCAACACACACACACACACACACACACACACACACATACACTCATTAATTCTCATCAAATCTCTGGGTCTAGGTGCTGTGGGCATACCAGTAAGAGAGTAGGCAAGGCTTCTGCTTTGTGGAGAGAAAGAAGAAACCAAGACCACTTCAGGTGTTGATAAAGGTCTTGGATAGAAAAAAAACAAATAAAATAGATATTGTCTGGGACTCGTCCATGAATGTCCAGGAAGGTTCCTTGAAGGAGGTACTGTTAGTTAGAGCCAAGACCTGAAAGACAGACAGGTCAGTCATACAGGGAGGGAAGGGAGAAGGCCAGAGGGAATGCATGTGCAGAGGTGCTCAGGTAGGAAGCAGTCTTAGCACCTGGCATGCAAAGGCGGCAGATTGCTGCCATCTAAACCAGCTCCTGAGGTTACATCTCCCACGATGTTTTCCCAGATGATGATGGAGCAGCGGCTGAAGCTGCAGCAACAGTCAATGAAAGCCCTGCAGGATGAACAGGAATCCCAGAAGCACAGCTTTGAGGAGGAAATCACAGAGTACAAAGAGCAAATCAAACAGCACTCGCAGACCATCGTAAGCCTAGAGAGGAGGCTGTGCCAAGTGACTCAGCACCACAGGAAAATAGAAGAGGAGATTGCAACAATGAAAGACAATGAACCAGGTAGGGCTGGGACTGGGGGGGGGGAAACCCAGTCCAGCGGCATCCAGCATCATCCAGCAGCTCCTGTGTGACCCTGGGCTGGGCCCCATCTAAAAGCTCCATCACGCTCTATTGACCCCTTTTGCTCCTCATTGCACATGATGCTAGAACCCTCCGAGGCTAACAGAACCAAAGTAACGACAATGAGTTAGGACATCTTTTATGCTAACCCAGTGAGCCGGTGAAGCACAGGCACAGCCAGAGCTATTAGTGGAGTTGTCTTTTCCACATGAGAACATCAGTCTAGGGCCTTCTCTGGGCCACTGGTCACTGTGACCTTACTAATAGCTCTCCTGGGCAACCAGGACTGGCCTCCTACAAAATAAACCCGAAGAGGCTATAAACAGCAATCAAAGTGACACCACTCACCTGAAATGACCTGGTACAATCATGACAGACACTAAGCTCTGGGTAGAAAGTTCTCAGGCCCCAGGTCTCAGCATCGGCACTGTTGGTGTTTGGCACTGGATAAGCTTTGCTTGGGGGCAGGGTGCCTGCTTTAGCTACATCCCTGACATCCACAACTAGCCATGTTTCTCTCCCACCTCATGGCCATGTGTCTCTGGACATCACCAAGGTTCTCCCAGAGGCAAGCTAGCCTCCAGTGGGAGACATGAAGGTGAACTCAGGCTTACCTCTCTACCATCCATGTTCTCCTCTTATTATGGTATCTATGATGCCCCAACTTCCTTTAGGCACTGAAGATCCACGATAGACAAGCCAACTGCTCTCCCTGTGAGTAACCTAGTGCCCTGACAAAGCAGAGCCCCACAACAAGGACACAGAGCAGGCTCTGTCTCCTAACCCAGAATTCAAGTAAGAGTAAGGATATTCAATGAGACCTAAGGATAACATCTTTGTTATTTTGCCCTTAGATAAGTATCTGCCACAAAGCAGGCATTAAATAAGTGTTTGTTGAGTGAATAAATAATTAGTAAGAATTGAAAAGCAGGGGACCGTGGACCAAGGAGAGAGCAGAGAAGATGAGGAGCCAGAAAACATGAATCCTCGTAAGACTTTTGTTTAGAAAGAGAAAAGGGCAGGTGGTGTGATCCCCCAATAAAGACACACCTCTTGAAGCTTGTCTGAGCCACTGCCATCAGGTCCTTCATTCTCATATTGCTTCCTTGTCTATAAATGTCACTGGTGACCTCTGCCTTACCCAGTAGCTAGGAGGAGCTTCTAGCCATATTACCTATTTTCTGTTGTTGCTGGACTTGGCTAATATGACTAAAGTAAGAAAAGAAGTTTAGTTGTAGGTTAGGTTCAAGGTGAAAGGTCTGCTTCTGGTGATGGTCTTGCCAGCAGAGTCCTGAGAAAGTCTGGGGTGTCACATGTCAAGAGACAAGGGGTGTGCAAAGTTGGGGATGTGACTCAGTTGGCCTCACATGCAGCAAGCCCAAGGTTCAATCTGTCACCACATAAATGAGATCTAGTGGTATATGTTTGTAATCTCAGCACTGGGGAGGTGGAGGCAGGGGGATCAGAAGTTCAGAGTTATCCTCAGCTACATAGTGAGTTTGGGGCCAGCTGGGCTACATGAGACTCTGTTTTTAAAAATAGAAAATAAAGGGAGACAAGGAATATGAGTGTGCCTGGTCTCTGTTCCACTGTTTCCCAGGGCTCCCCATGATGGTTTTGTCTAATCTATTTACACCAACGCCACAGTGAGATCAAGTCTCCACCTTCTTAAACCTCACAGTGAGGGTAAAATGTCATCTCATCATCTTAGAGGACACAGCCACATCCAGACGTCATACACAGAGACAGTCTCAGCCTGTTACAGTACACACATAGGGAGTCTCAGGGTAGAGAACCCCGCAATGAGTTGTGAGAGGCACAGGGAGTTCACACGGCAGGGGAGAGGGAAAGCCCACTGTATGTGGACTGTGATGATGTTGACACATCCCTCTGATGCAGCTCAAAAAGAAGAAGTGCTCCAACAACCCTCAGAAGGACCCCCACTGGACAGCAGTGCCAAAGAAACAGCGTGTGACCACCTGATGTGAGTACCAAGTGCATCTCAAGGCATTGGAGGAGCAGGAACATGGCCTGATCTGTGTTCTCGGGGTTGCTTAGATGTCGCCATTCCTGTAGCAAGTGGGAATGATGTGGTGGGGAGATCCAGGCAGCTTTCTGTTCCATCACAAGTTCACCCTTGGTGGCCTTGCAGTCCTGTCTCTGAGCAGCTGCATTTGTAGGAGGTACATGTCTGCAGCTTGGTGACTGTGGAGGCACTGTGATTTGCTTTCCATCACCACACCCCACCCCTGGGAAGAATCTCATTCTTATGATCCATGCTGACAGTGGAGACCACTTACAGGAGAGAGTTTTGGAAAGGGTTAACAGGTTTTGGGACTCACCACCAAGACTGACACCCCAATTGGATCCCCAGAATTCACATGGTAGAGAGAGCAGTCTTAAAAGCTGACCTCTGACCTCCACAGGTGCAGTGTGGCACATACACACATACAAAATAAATAAATAAAATGTAAGAAGGAAAAAAATGATTGCACTAAATGGCCCTAACTAATGAAACCCTCCTCCCACCACCAACCTTAACAGTCTAGGAGTCTATGGAGCCTTCAAAGAACTGACAGTTTTTGAAAAGACAAAACCAATCCCTGTTGTGTTTGATTGTTTGTTTGTTTGAATTACAGAGATGACTTACTGACTGCTCAGAAGGAAATCCTGTCTCAGCAGGAGATCATCATGAAGTTGAGGACAAACCTCAATGAAGCTCATGGCAGGATGTCAGATCTGAGAGGTTGGTATGAGTTCCTGGGTCACTTGACACCCTGACCCTCTCAGGAAGGAAGTGAAGGCAGAGTCAACAGCCTTGGTGTGAAGACCTGCTTTCCTGTGTGTCTGCACCCTCTGTCGCTGGGGATCACACATGCTTGGTGGACCTTGAGGGTCAAATCATCTTCTGTTGTAGATTATTGTCCAACCCTGGGAGGACAGTAGTGAGGTCCCCCCGACCCCAGGATGGGCTCTTTGCAGGAGCCTGGGTGCAATGAGAAGGGACCTCACAAGCCTCCTCTTCATCATGCAAAAAGGTTGCATACCTCCTTCCTCATTGGCCACTCAGGGTAGACGAGAGAAAGCTGGTGTCACACACCCTCCTGTGTGGACACAGCCTGGCTCAGTCCCTTCTGTACCTCCATCATCCCCTCAGTGCTTCTCCAACCTTCCTCTTTCCTAGGGTCTCCTTCTTCTTTCCCATCACCAGCCCCTGACATCCCCTCAGGCCTGTTTGTTCCCTGAGCCCTTTCCCATAGGAAGGTGTGTTATAATAGAGTATATTATAGATAGTGAGTGACAGTGAGTCAGATGCCAATTTCAGAATCTGATCACCATTAGGCTCTTGACTTTAGACAAGACTCTGCCTTTCTGAGCCCTTTTTTGTTTGTGAAGTGAAGCTGTCAAGGGTAATTCCCTTGTAACCTGCAATTGAAGATTTAAGGCAATGCAGAGGTTTTAGTGTGGGTTCTCCCCACAGCAGACCCTAAAACTCCACTACAACCTGTCTATTCAAGTCATAACCCCAGTAAATGCCAACAGTGAAGCAGAGCTTGAGCCAGAGGGAAAGATAATGAAGTGAGGTCGGCTGCCAGTCAAGAGGGCACTGAGGTACCCAGAACTAATTCTGACATAGAGAGCAAGGATCAGGGACAGCTGTCTGTGCCAGCTGTGGATGGACACTGTTATCCCTGGCAGGCACATAGCCTAGAAGATTCCAGGGACCTGAGAACACCCCTGAGCAAAAAAGATACCGAGGCAGCTGGGCATGTGGCTCAGTTGGAGTGACTGCATAGCCTACCTAAGGCCCTGGGTTCAAGTCCCAGGAGTAAATGGTATCACACACCTGTGATCCCGGCACTAAGGAGGTGGAGACAGAAGGTCAGAAGTTCAAGGTCATTGTTGGCTCTATAAAGAGTTGGAGAGGATACATGAAGCCCATCTAAAAATAAAATAATAAACAGGCTCAGAAGCAGGGTGGCTGAGCATTGGCCAGAGTGTCCCCGACAGTGGCTGCTGGTGTAACACTGTAGTGAGGCAGAAACAGGGGGCCTCCTGTGTCACCCCACGTCACACAGTGAGGCTCTGGCAGAGCTCCTTCCTAGGCCCTAGGCTTGAGCCCCTGAGAACCCTGGGGCAAACCTGCCTCATGGATGTCATAGGGCTGTCAAACAGGCCATGACAGAGATCATCCCACTCACCAACTTCCTGTCCCTCCCAGGGGAGCTAAGTGAGAAGCAGAAGGTGGAGCTGGAGCGGCATGTGGCCCTGGTACAGCAGCAGAACAATGAGCTGAGCATGCTCAGAGCCAAGGTGGTGCAGACAAGCGGCCTGGTGGAGAAGAAAGACAGGGAGCTGAAGGTCCTCAGAGAAGCGCTCAGGTGTGGGAAGGGGTCTGTGTGGTGGGGCCACCCCAGGGCCTCTGTCATAGACAGAGAGGGATCAGCAAACGCTGGTTAAATGGATGGGTGAATGAGTGATAGTGTTGCATTGCTTCAGAGACTCATTAATTAAAACAGAGCTGTGCTTCGTTCGGGATGAGCATTCTCTCAGGTGACGGGGCTCAACTTAAATGCAGGAAGTCTGAGAGACTTCAGTCACCTATGAAAATAATTTTACATCCAGGTTATGGAGGGATGTAAAGGTCTGTGAACCCTGAGCTGCCTGACACCCATGACGTCTCTCTCTACCTCAGGTCTTCCCAAGAGAAAAATAGACCCCACCTGAGCACGGAGCAGAAGCCTAGGAATCTGAGCCAGAAGTGTGATATCTCATTGCAGATCGAACCAATCCACCCAGATACATTCTCCAGCTTCCAAGAGGTCAGTGGCTGGGACGTCCAGGCTTTTGGTAGCAACCAAAAGCCCAAGGGTTAAAGGCTTCTAAAAATATTGTTCATTCATATGAAATGACAAAATAAGACTTGAGTCCCGCCCCAAGATCACAATCTCCATGGTTACACTATCAACAGTGGAGACAGAGCCAGCAATCCTCTCCCCTGGGGCCACCAGGTCTTCCTACAATCATGAATTGTAGTAGTGGTTGGCTAATGATTGGCTATCCGTCTTTGATCAAGTTGCTCTGAGTTTGAGAATTGAACTCAGGACCTCTGAGCCATCTCTCCAGCCCAGTTACCCTGGGTTTGAATCCCAACCCCTCCAACATACAAAGTCTGTGGCTCTAGAGAAGTCACTGTGCACCAGGTCCTGCCTCTGAGGATAATGACAGTCCCACTTCAGTGTGGTTGGGAAATACATTTGATTTATGCATAGCCACAAACACATCTGGTAGGAAATTTTCTGCTAATTCTTTGTTTCTCTCTCTCTCTCTCTTGCGTGTGCGTGCGTGCGTGCGTGCATGCCTCTCTGTGTGTGTGTGTGTGTATGTGTGTGTGAGTGTGTATGTGTGTGTGTATGTGTGTGTGTGAGTGTGTGTGTGTGTGTGTGTGTGTGTGAGAGAGAGAGAGAGAGAGAGAGAGAGAGAGAGAGAGAGAGAGAGAGGCATATGTGGAGGCCAAAAGAGGAGATCAGCTATCATCTATCTGGCTTTCACTTCTTATCACTCTTAAGACAGGATCCCTTGGTGAACCTAGAGTGTACAACTCTATTTTTCATGCAGGGTTGGTGAGCAAGTCACAATGATCTTCATATTTCCATGCCTGCCCCTGCCACCCATAGCAATCCCCACCAGCTTTGGGGTTACAAGTGCATGCAGCAATGCTTAGCATTTTTTGTTTCATTTTGTTTTTGAGACAGAGTTTTTCTGTGTAGCTTTGGAGCTGAGCCTGTCCTGAACTAGCTCTGTAGACCAAGCTGGCCTTGAACTCACAGAGATCCACCTGCCTCTGCCTCCCAAGTGCTGGGATTAAAGGCATGTGCCACCACCTCCCTGCCTATGCTTTGCTTTTTTAAATGGGCACTGCAGATTCTGAACTCAGTTTCCCAGTGTTGGCACAGTCAATGCCCTTAACCACTGAGCCCATCTCTCCAGCCCACAAACACCATCTGATGGCATCTTTTCAACTAAGTCTGGATAAGTCCACTTGTTTGCTAAATGGCTGCTTACAATTCAATTTTATGTTCATTTTATCCAGTAAATCTCCAGATGATGGAGATTTTAGCTGTGTCTTCCTTAACGTGCTGCTATAATTAGTATAAGTTGCTCATATGTAGGACTCATGCTGGGCTGTGAGGTTGCTGGGGCCAACGCGCTTCCTAAACTGTATGGCATAGAACCAAATGGCCTTACCAAGGAATTGTGCAGTTAATGTGATCACACACACACACACACACACACACACACACACACACACACACACCCCATGGCAGTCGCTTGATATGATCTCTCAGTATGACTGCCCAGAGGTCCCAGATGCTCAACCAGTAGGAGGCATGTCTGAGTGAGACCAACCTCCATCAGGTGGTCCTCAAAGCTAACGATAGTACTCTGCCCCCATGCCTGGTGCTGAGGCATTAGCCATCATTGTGGGGCACAATGATTCCTTGAGGCCTCCGATTCCTAGAGTCCAGTCCAGAACAGCCCTTTCTTTTCACTTTGGGAAACCAGAGAATGAATCATCTGCAAAAGAACTAGGGCCAAATGTGTCAACAAAGACACTACCCCTGGCAGACAGCAAAGAACCAGGGCTTCAGACAGCCAGTATAAAAGGGCTTGAGGTCTAGCCAGCTGTCCCTGGCACTGAGGACTGTCCAGAGCACTTTAATAGAAAGGCTCTGTTGCTCAGGGCAACCCAGGAGGCAGAGGAGGAGGAGTGCAGCTGGGCAGCAGGAAATGTCAACCACTCCTGTTGAAACCCTCATCCCTCAAAGCAGGACCTGACCCACAGTGACTACTGAGCATCTTCTGAGTATTGAGCCTAGAGACAAGGAAAGGTTCACAGGTGCCCTACATAAACCACACACACACACACACACACACACACACACACACACACAGAGGATGTGTTCCATGGGGAGATCAGTTGAACAGCAACTTTTAGTTTCTGTCTCATGCAAGATAAAAGGCAAAAAGCATCCCTTCTTGGAACTTGGTCTTCACCCAGGCTACTTCCTGTTTCCAAAGCCAGCGAGGGTCAAAAGGCACAAGAGTTGTATGAGAAAGAATTTGCATCCTCTCTCAGGAAAAGTTCCCAGAGGAGTGGAGGAAGGGTCACATGGTGCTTCCTCTCTGTTGAGAGACTAAGAGAGTCCAGCCTCGCTGCCAAGCCTGTCCTACCCCAATGCAGCATCTGTCAGCTTCTATCCAGAGGAAGGAACAGTCAGGTGGCTCCTTCCAGGACAAACAGATCCCCTCCAGCAGGTGAATGAGACCAGTACAGAACCAAGCCCTGAGGTGGTCCAGCGTCTGGGTAACACACCGGAATAGGTAGATCCCCTCACGCACCCTGCAGCCCGCCCGGCATGATCAGAAGCTGGGGAAGGCTCCTGCTCCTTCCAGACTTAGCGCATCTTGAGCACCATTCTCAGGCCCGGAAGGACCACATGCTCTGCCTGTGTGTAGGAAGAGAGGAAACAGTACAGAATAAACTATCCTAGGGACAAGGTGGGGGTTCCGTGGCTTGAGGGACCGTTGTGGCAGAACTTGAGACTCCCGGTATGCTTTCTGTCCTGTGATAAACACTCTGACCAAAAGCAACTTGAAGAGGGAAGGGGTTTGTTTCTCCTCCCAGTTCATCATGAAGGAAGTCAGGGCAGGAGGAACTCAGGTAAGAACCTGGAGGCTGGAAGTGAAGCAGAAGCCATGGAGGAGTACTGCTCACTGGCTTGCTCAGCCTGTTTCTTAACATCCCAGGACCACCTGTCCAGGGGGAGCACTAACCACAGTGGCTGGGCCCACCCACATCAATCATCAATCAAGAAAATGCCCCCAGGCCAATCTGATAGAACCATCTTCTCATTTGAGGTTTCCTCTTCCCAGAAGACCTGGGTTTGTGTCAGGTGACCAAAGAAACGAACAAAACAGAACAAAAAGCTAATCAGAACAATAGATAAGAAAGAGGTTCTCTCAGAGCTGGTGATAAGAGGTCTCTACAGGGGAAAATTTGGAGCAGAGCCAGAAGGAAGTAACAGTGTGAGTGACAGAAATGTCAAGGGGCGGACAGTGTTCCCAAGAGGGCCTCAAACAGCATTGCTGAGTCCCTTGAAGGAGGCTGTGGGTCTTGAACATTCCCGCAGGGAGCCAGTGTGACTGGCACGGAGCCTGGGACACATCACCCTATTGGCCTTAAAGAAGCAACCAGAGTCAGCAGAAGAAGAACAAATGATTCTCTCTTCCTGGCCTCTGCTCTGTCTGTGGGTGGATTTCTCACTCACTGATGTTAGAGTGTCTAATGCTGAACTGTTCATCATCCGTCTGGTGCACAAAGTTCAGATCCATGGGAGAGCTTAGCTTGAGTCTATGATAGAGGTGCCTGGAATAGTATCTGCCATAGGGAAGAGGGTGTGGGAGGCAATGAGTATAAATAAGAATATGGATAGCTAGTGATGATTGGTGGACACATGAAAACATATAGAAACCCAGGCAGGGCTGGGCATGTTGTAGGGTGCAGAGCACACAAAGCTCAGCTTACACCATAATACCAACCAAATTAAGTGTGACAGTACATGCCTGAAATCCCAGCATTCAGGAGATGAAGACAGTACAAGGTCATCTTTGGCCACATAGAACTTTTGAGGGTAACCTGGGCTATGTGAGAATCTGTCTCAAGGCAAAATTTAAAAAGAAAAAGCATTAACTAAGAAAGAAATAGAGACAGAGATGCCTAGCTATATGAAATTTTAATAATCTCAGTTCACTTCATGTTATATATGTTGCCTTCGCTATCTATATCTGTAATCTAAAATGAACCAAAACTTGCTATTTTAAAAATAGTTATAAAAGAAAGATCATTGGTTTCTTTCCATTCTTGCTGAGGCCTCCCCCTAGCAACTGTCTGATGACTGAAAATCCCAGGTCTCCACTTAATTATCTGCTTAACATTTGTCGCTGCCCACTATGTCTCTCCCTGCTTAACGTCCCGCTGTCTGTCTCCTCACACTGAGGTACAAAATACATTACAGTAAGGATTGCCAGCACCACTCACTGAGGGGGCCTCTGAGCCTGGAGCGAGCCTAGCAGTCCGAGGTGTGGAATGAGTTATTGAATCTCTAGAGAGCTGAGACAGGACCTCATGGAACCCAGCCTGGCCTCAGACTCAGTACATATCCAGGAAGGACAGTGACCCTCACAAGTGCTGCGGTCACAGGCATGTGTCACCTCACTCAGTGTATACAGTGCTGGGGATGGAGCCCAGGGCTTTGTGTACACTGGGCAAGCACTCTGCATGACTGTGATGATGAGAGGTGCATCTCCTCATTTTTCTAGAGGAAAAAAAAAATCTAAATTCTTCTGAACTCATCTTTCGAAGGATCATGACCCTCAAAGACCTTCCTAGTCTGTGCCCTGAGTAAACCTCACTCTAGCGCTGACCGTCCTGTGTGGTTAGCAGCTGTCATACTGTACGAGGCAGTATGGAACATCCTATTGTCACAGAAAGTTCTGCTGGACCAGCCACTCTAGAGATCCTGGAGTCTCAGAGAGAGGCCTCTCCAGACCAATCAAGTGCCAGCCTGTCCAGTCCCCACAAGCACACTGGAGAAAAGCATCCTTGTTACCAATGTAAAAGGAAGCCTCGTGAGGAGGTGTCATCGAAAATGCCCTTCTGGAGCAGTAAAGGGAGAACTGATTGCGTATGAAAACAGGTTCCATCCTCAGCACCACAAAAGGAAAACAAGGCAAAGAACACAGTAGAAATGCCCCCCCCAAGTAGAGCGGGAGGGGCTGGAGAGACAGCTTAGCAGTTAAGTTCACCTGTGGCTCTTGCGCAGGACTTGAATTCTTCTTTTTTAAAAAAAAAAAAAACTTTATTTATTTATTTATTTATTATTTATGTATTTGCCTTGGTGTTTGCCTGGAACTGGAACTACAGACAGTTGTTAGCTGCCATGTGGGTGCTGGGAATCAAACCCGGGTCCTCTGGAAGAGCAGACGGTGCTCTTAACCGCTGAGCCATCTCTCCAGCCCCACAGGACTTGAATTCTATTCCCAACACCTACATCAGGCAGCTCACAACCAACTGTAATGCCACCTTCATGGGACATGATGTCCCCTTCTGGCCTCCACAGACACCTGCACACACACACACACACACACATTTTAAAAGCAATAAAAATAATTATTTTTAAAAAGCTACTATTTAGAATAAGATTAGATTTTTAACAAATAGAGACCCAAATCTGGGTGTGGTGACATATATCTTTAATCCCAGAACTCAGGAGGCTGATGGATCTCAAGGCCAGCCTGGTCTACATAGTAAATTCTAGGATAGCCAGGGCTACATAGAGAGACTCTGGAGAGAGAGAGAGAGAGAGAGAGAGAGAGAGAGAGAGAGAGAGAGAGAGAGAGAGAGAGAGAGAGAGAGAGAGAGAGAGAGAGAGAGAGAGAGAGAAAGAGAGAGAGAGAGAGAGATTAAGAAAGAAAAGGAAAGAAATGGAAACGCAGGAGTGAAAGACCATTAGAAGTAAAGGCTTCGGAGAAGGAGTCTGAGGGAGGCTTTATTTATAGTGCTTCTAAATAGGAAGAGGAGTTGGAAATCCTCCTACATGGGACTTGATATTTGTGATGAAAAATTTAAATCCCTTCTCTGCTGAAGCTCTTGTGATATTTTTCCAGAAGGGCTGAATGACAGGGTTTCTGCTGAACAGGAATTGTTCATGTCCCTGGGACTCTGAGGGAAGTTTCTGGAGCCTTATGGAGCTGCTGTCTGTACCACCCTGTCCCCAGGAGCAGTTCTTCAGTGACCTGGGGGCCAAGTGCAAAGGGGCACGACATGAGGAAGTCATCCAGCGGCAGAAAAAAGCCTTGTCGGAACTCCGGATACGAATCAAAGAACTGGAGAAGGCCAATTCCTGCAGTAAGTTGTCTGCTCCTTAGTCCCAGCTTGGGGGCCCCACAGCTGGTGTGCGCCTGGGAGACTGTCTGATTGTCCAGGATGTCCTCATCATCTTATAATCGGAAGGACATCATTACACTAACCACAATGGACCAGGCCCCGTCTCAGAAAATAAACAGGACGTGGAAAACTCACTAATGTCCTCCTCCTTATTTCACTGGGAACTTTGTCCTGATCTAACACTCCCTGGCCGTGTCTCTTAGAGTGCCCCATTCAGAAAGGCTGAAATTGGCTCAGAACGGGCAGCTGGTGGCAGAGCAAGGCACTGGGCATCCGATGCCCCAGTGCAAGTCCTGTCTTCATCTCTGTGCCTGAGAGGCCTTAGGTGGAGTTCACCTCTGCAGTGACAGTTTTGTGGCCAAGCCTCACACTCACTGTGTGGCCTTGGGCAAATCATTTAATTTCTTTAGGCTTTGCTTTCCTCATCTGTCAAGGTTGCGAGGATTAAAACGGTTCTATGGTAAGTGTCCCATAAGTCGTAGCTACAGTGATGATGTGAAATGATGTCTTCCTGAGTCTAAATTATTTCTTTTGTAGATCATAAGGACCATGTGAATGAATCCTTCCTAGAGCTAAAGGCACTCAGAATGGAAAAAAATGTACAGAAAATATTATTAGATGCAAAGCCTGACCTGACGACCCTCTCAAGACTAGAGATCCGATCGGTAACCAAAAATCGTTTATCTCTGCAGAGACTGACTTAAGAGGGTGGGCATTAGGGCTGGTGTGAGCTGAGCTGCAAGTCAGTGTGTTGGAGGTTCAGGGCCAGGGCCTTCCTGATGAGCAGGTGTCTGTCTACATGCACCCACCAGTGAGTCACTGGACATTGGCACAGACAGTGGCCTCCTTCTGCACAGTAGAGTATGCTTTGGCTTGGGGTCAAATTGGTCACTAAAACAAAGGACTCCTCCTTTTCCTATGAGATGTTACATCCTGAAGATAATGCCCAACGGGCTGATTTATGAGGCTGTTCCATGAGTTTGCCAAAGTCTGCTGTACCCTGCACACTGAAAGACACGGACACATACAAATGGAGGGAAACTGAGGCAAGAGAGCCAGAGGGTCCCGTGATGGAGCCTCTGGCAGGCTGTAGTAAAAGCCTGAAAGGAGACAAGGTGTGGTGACACACACCTGTAATCCCAGGTCTCACGAGTTTAGGCAGGAAGATCAGGGTGCAGGTCATGCTTGACTATATGCTAAATTTTAGGCCTACCAGGGCTACGTATGACAGCAACAAAAATCCAGATAATACTATGAACGCTTCCCACAGTGCCTGACTCAGAATTCATACTAAATAATAGGTAGCTTTTATTCCCAAATAAAACTATCCAAGGAAGAACAATGAAAGCAACTTTATAACTAAAGGGTGTTAGACTAAGTAGTTGGTGGACATATGACAATGGATGGCTCAGGCTCAGGTCGTTGTCAATCACAGGACACACTGACTACATACTGGCTGATACAATGAAGCGTAGAGCACATGGAAGCTTCTAGATTGAACCACAAAGTTATCTGAACCAATATCCTGTCTAATTACCTTTCTGAGCATTTACTAGTGTTGGAGATGAAGGTCTTTAAAGTGAGCTGATTTTCTTAATAAAAATCACATACCCAGTCTCCAGGGTTTGGTGTGGAGGGATAGGCTCCAGAGGGGAGGTCAGCTAGATCTCATGGCCTGACTTTGCTTCCCAGACAAGCTTTCCTTTTGCAGATGACCCATCACTGCCAGTACACAGCAGGGGACCTCCCAACTCTGTTTTTAAATGCCTTGAACCTCTAAGGTTGGAGACAATTTTAATTATAAGACAAGTAGGAAGGAAGTAAAGCCTCATGGATTGAATGCTTGCTGTGTGCTGGGCTCGAGCTGAGCCGGTCACCTGCTGCAGCTGGGCAGTTTCCATTGTTGCTATTTTACAGATTAAGAATTAGGGCTTCAAAAGCCAAGCGCCTCATCCAAGGTCATAGAGATACAAGGGATGGAGGCTGTACTCTGTCCCTGACTGTCTTCCTCTGGCACCCTGCCAGACTGAAGAGAAGGATGAAAGGGGTGGGTGGAGAGGGGTGCAGAGGACTCTGCTTAATTTACTATCACCTTCAAAGATGGGGAGACAGCTCAGTGGGTAAGAACACTTACTCTTCAAACATGAAGATCTGAGTTCAAATCCCCAGTGCCCGTGAAAAAAACAGGGTATGGCCACACAACCACCTCTAACTCCAGCATTAAAGGGAATGGAGACAAGAGGATCCCTGGGGCTTGCTGGCTGCCAGCCTCGTCTTCAGGGAGGGACTGTCTCAAGGGAATAAGGCAAAGAAAACAAAACAGGACACCCAGCTTCCTCTGGCCTCTGCACACACACAGGTTACACACACCTATACATACATACACCATTCATGTACACACACAGGAGAGTCTTTTCTTATCTCAATATAGAACCATGTCCCCTCTTAGCGATTGTCAAACCACAGTTAACATTCGTCAAGGCTTTCTGGTTGTATAGTCAGGGTATTTGGGTCTTCAGAGGTCACTTGGCAGCACCTTCAGATGCTGAGAACCAGCCAAGATGCCCATGATGTGCCTACTGAATAGTAAAGGTCCACTAGGGCCCTGATGAGGTGTTACAGTTACTTATGGTTCTCCACATTCTCTGCCCAGACTAGTTGCTGTCCCATGCTTCCAGTCAGAGCTTCCAGAGGCCAGCTGGCTGTTGCAGGGCATAGAAAGTGCACCTCTGAAAGGCCCAGCCTACATCATCTCAGGAAATGGTCCAAGGGAGCCTCACCCACCCAGAGAACATTTGGGCCACGTCTTCTGAAGGACTCATTGCTGCTGTGTGGAAATGAGGTTCCTCTAACAGAAGGAGAACAGATTGTTCCCGTGTAGCCTTCATTCACTCCTCAGCACATCTTATGCCACTGTGTGACCAGTGATGACACACTAGGCACGAGAGTGGACAGTGCACAGGCAGCAACATGGTCCCCCATCTCTGTGGAGCTTGTCACTTGGAACAGGGTTTCTCAACAATGACACAGTATTTGGGGCCAAGGACTGGGATCCGTTAATTAGTAAAGTGATTGCCACATAAACATGATAGCTTGAGTCTGATCCCCAAAAGGGGTGGAGAATATGGTGGTTCATGTCTTTAATTCCAGCATGCAAGGCAGAGGCAGATCTCTGTGATATCTAGGCCAGCCTGGTCTCCATAGTGAGTCCAGACCAGCCAGAGACACACAGTAAAATCTTGTCAAAAAAAAAAAAGAAGCTGAGCACTGTAGTGTATGTACTCTGTCAATCACAATGCTGGAGAAGGAAAGAAGAATTTCTGGGGATCAGCAAGCCTCAGGACCTGGAGAGAAATGGCACCTGAGGTTGGCCACTGGCTTTCCCTTCCACACATGCAGAATATTTGGGGTCAGATGACTCCCACCCAGTTTGACTGGGGACTGGTGGCACCCTCATCATTCTCCCATTGGATGCCAGTATGACTTGCCTTCTTCAGATGAGCCTAGACATTACTAACAACCTGGGAGTTTGGGGTGCAACTTAACCCGGCTGAGAGACGCTCTTCCAGAGTGGGGTGCAACTTAGCCCAGCTGAAATGCTGTTCCAGTGAGAAGTTATCAGAGGAGGACCTGACACATATAACAAAGCTGACGACCAAGAATTAAGACTAGATGGTAGGGAACAGAGATAAGGAACCTGTGGAACCTCTTTTCCCCATCACACAGGGTCCTAGCTTTCCTGTGACAACACCAACAACAGAACTCCACGTGTCCATTGCTCTTTTATTTCAGCCTCAAAATGGCCTTTTCAACTCGGGCTCCAACTTGGCCATCGAGAAGTCGACGAAAACAGATGCCACAGAAGCCTTAGAACTCAGTGAGAAGCTGGTGTGTGCGCTGTCCCCTCCCTCCCTTCCTTTCTGCCCAGCACTGGTCCCCACATGTCACCACCGTTAACCACAGGGTCTTTTACTAAGTCTCAACCTCTGAGCCATAGTGAGTTGTTCTAATAACTCAGCAAGACCCAACTGCTACTCAGCATGGTTCAGAATCAGCACAAAGCCCAATTCCTTGAAAGCTCTATCGTTAGAATAAGCGTTAATTTCTGTTGTCATTTTCTAGCCGTTCCAGAAAAGTCTTATTGTACATGGCTGTGGGGGGAAATGAAAGATCTCATTGTAGCCACTTCCAACATACTAGTTTGCTTCCTACGGCGGCAAAAAATGAGCTAGAATCAGACATCAGCCTCCTGAGAGCCTCCGCCGCTGCACTTACCAGAGACCCATCTCCTTGCAGTACATGGACATGAGCAGGACGCTTGGCAGCCTGATGAATATCAAGGACATGTCTGGCCATGTGAACTTGAAGCACCTCTCACCCAAAGAGCGTGAGAAGGTGAACCATCTCCGACAGAAAGACCTGGACCTGGTGTTTGATAAGATCACTCAGCTCAAGACCCAGCTTCAGAGGAAAGAAGAACTCCTGAGAGGGTGTGAGCGGGAACTCGAACAGCTCAGGTACCTAAGGCTGCCTAAGCATGGACAGCAACACGCTAAGGCTGCTGGGCTGGGACAAAACAGAGGCCCAAAGCAGATTAAGTAAAAATACCAGTTGGGGGGGGTGACCTCCTGGAGCCTAGGGTTTTACCCCAGCAGTGCATAAAACTTGGCATGGTTGTTCACAGCACTCAGGAAGTAGAAGCAGGAGAATCAGGAGTTCAAGGTCATGCTGTACTACACAGCAAGTTCAAAGCTAACCTGAGCAATAGACAACCCTTTTGTCTCAAATAACAAAAGGCTGGAGATGGTTCTGTAGGTAGAAGTACTTGTCCCACAATGGTAAGAAGCTGAGTTTGAATCCCCAGGATCCACATAAAAGCAGTAGTAGGGGCGTCTATAATCCCAGTGTTCCTATGGGAAGATGGGAGGCAGAAATGGCATTCACTCTGCATACAAAGCAGAAAAGCAACAAAGATCCTGCCTTAAGCAGGTTAAAGACAACGACCCATATCTAAGCTAATCCTCCAGCCTCCACACATGCATGCCCACATTCACAGAATAAATGGTGTACACACACACACACACACACACACACACACACACACAAAACAAACAAACAAACACAACACAGACCTTGGATTTAGCACTATGTGACTCTAAGGGCCCATCATTTCCCAAAGACTTGCAGGTCCCCATCCACACTCTAAGGCATTGGAAAGGCCAGCAGCACATCCTGAGCCATCCAGTGCTGTTCACATCCAATGTGTTCTGCAGTCTCTTTGACACGGTCTCATAAATCAGCCCCATATGGTAGGATCTAAAGAGGCTGGGGCCTTGATGGTAAATGGGGCCGGCGAGGGGGAAAGGGACTCTGTCTCTTCATGCACCCAGGCACAGCAAAGTGTCCATTCAGATGTACCAGACACAGGTGTCGAAGCTGGAAGATGATATCTACAAAGAAGCTGAGGAGAAGGCACTGCTGAAGGAGGCCCTGGAGCGCATGGAGCAGCAGCTGTGCCAGGAAAAGAGACTCAACCGGGCCCTCAAGCAGCAGAAGGTGAGCCCCTTAGGAAGATAGGGGGACTGAGCATGGAGGTGCACGCCTTTGGTCCCAGCACTCGGGAGGCAGAGGCAGGAGGAGCTCTGTGAGTTCATGGCCAGCCTGGTCTACAGAGTGAGTTCTAGGATAGCCAGGGCTACACAGGAAACTCTGTCTCAAAAAAAAATTAGGAAGGAAGGAAGAAAGGAAGGAAGGAAGGAAGAGATGATGTAACAAACCCAGGAAGAAACCCACAATGAATGACTTTTTATGACAAACAAGTGTAGCTGGGATCAGCCTTCTGCACTCTATCCCCTGTTTTGAGATCTTAAGCAGGCTTTTAACCTCACTGATTCCCAGTGTCCATCTGTATTGTTTTAATTACATCTATTTATTTTATTGCCCACACGTATGTGGGTGTACACGCTCTACAAAATGCATGTGGACATCTGAGGCAGTAGATGCCTTCACCCACTGAGCCATCTCAGCAGCCCCCTCAACTCTAGCTTTACTGGGGGGGTGGGCGGGTCATTGTAGAAGCCCTGCCCCACTTCAGCAGTGAAACAACACTGTTCACATTCATCCCTCTGAATGATCACAAGCCTCCATGTGTGTGCCATGGGCTACTCCAGGCAGAAAACAGGTGTGGTGATATATTGTATATTTAATAATAAAAAAAAAAAGTTCTGAAATATCAGAGGACAGAGCAAAGCCATGAGGTCAAGGAATTGTGACCCACACCTTTAATCCATCCTCTAGATCTCTGTGAATTCAGGGCCAAACAGAGCCTGGCAGTGATGGCACCCAGCTTTAATCCTAGCTCTAGGAAAGTTGACCCAGTAATTGAAATAGCTGGACAGAGAATGAAAGATAAGGCAGAAGTTCTTCCTTTTGCCCTCACCCTAGTGGGTCCGAGGAGACAGGACCTACCTCATTTAGCCTGAGGAGTTGGCTGGGTGAGAAGTGGCTGTGGTTTGTTCCCTGTCTCTCTGATATTTCAGCTTTTCCCCAATATCTGGCTCTGGGTTTTATTATATACTAAGTAGAATTTGTGCGATAAAGTGGGGTCTTTGGCACGGAGCCATGTCAGGACAGCTGAATCAGTGACAGGAGGTTGGATTTGCCCGGGTGCCCACTTCTTCCCAAGATGCCCCCAGGGATTTGGCAGCCCAGGTCCTCAAGAACAGTCTCAAGACCATAGAACAGGACCTCAAAGGGCCCCCAACAGCCCATTGTGGTACCCTGGCTGAAAATCCAAGAACCTGAGGATTTGCATAATCAGTGTCACATGCATTATTCATGAGCTAGCTACCTCATTCATACACAATGCAGACATCCCGCACCAGACATCCTTCATAGAGGACCTGAAATGGCCCAGTTGAACCTACATCAGGGGTCCCAGCAGAGTTAGGGCTGGGGCCTTGCAAATTCTTGAGTTTTACAGAGAACTAGATGGAGCTTCAGAATGGCCACATTGTACTGATAAATGTCACGCTCCACTCAGGCTCAGTGTACCTGCTGACTGGGCTTACTCCATACCGCGCCTGCTGCGGTCCACAGCTTGCAAGGGGCTCATCCCAGGCCAGCGGGCTCAGAGGAGAACTGAGGAGGGCAAAGGGTCACAATGCTTGGCAGCCCAGTAACAGACACAGAACTCCTATCAAACCCTCTGCCTCACAGTCCCTGTAACCTCCACTCCCTCTGATTGCCAGGGTGGTAGGCGTGTCATTCTAGGACACTGGTTTTCATATAAGGCCTGTAACTCGACATGTTGTCAGAAACTCCTGTTTGCTATGGGAAAATTTCTAAATCATCTGTCCATCCTAGGAGTGTATTTTCATTAAAAAGAATATATAGAGAGAGTTAGTTAGTTGGTAGGGTGTGGTGGTTTACATACCCCTTTTATCCCAGCACTCAGGAGGCAGGGGCATTCCTGAGAGTCTGAGACCAGCCTGGTGAAACCCTGTTTTTAAGGGAGGGAGTCTTAGAGAAAAATCAATTTTTTTTTAAATTTGTGTTTAATTTTTTTTCTTAAGGAGTCTTAAGTAAGTCTCCTGTGTCATATTATTATAAAGATAGACTGGTTGGGGCCCTGGTGAGAGAAATCTCCTGTCTGGGGCTTCAAAACGATGCTCTTCCACAACAGACAGACACAGACACACACACAAATGCCACATACACATGCATACACCAATGTATTTTAATTTGTGAGCACCTCTTTACAATACAGAACTTTGCAGAATCAAAAGCCCCGACTCCAAACTAATACCCTTTCTTTCTTTTCTTGACTTCTCACTGATGTATAGCCTTGCACGTGGCACTGGGTTATGTGAGGACACTCTTGTGCACATATGCACTATATGTTATGCAGACTCACTCTCTCATATACTCTTTTCTCAACCCCATGAGCCCCTTTGGTTCCCTGAACATTTTTGCCCCTGCTCTTATGTCATATATGCATACACAATTGTGTAATCTGTGTCTGCGGGAGACCTAGGAAGCATGCATGAGGAAGAACATTCACTGTTTGTCTTTCTGAGGAGGGCTTGTCTGTACACTAACACTTTTGACTGTGTGATGAGAAGTAAGACATGGTGGTGCTGGGCACACACAGAGGCTGGAACCATAGCGCTCTCTTTGTGGTACAATAGGAGCATGACAATGTCCCTGGCTGCACCTAGTTCTGTCCAGTTTCCACATTCCCAGATAAGGCACTTGTCTCAGAATTAAGAGACCAACTTTGGGGTCAAACAATAGGATCTCTGCCTACCTCTGAGAACTAGTGATGAGTAGGTGACCATCCCATGTCTCTGGCTTCTCAACACTGGCAAACAGGACCCACTTTGCAGAATAGTGGGAGGGGTTCATGACAGAATGCCAGCAGCACCCCAGAAAACTCAGTACTTCAGGGAAAGGGGACTCCAGTCGGCTGCCCCCTCACAGCTGAGAGCCCAGCAAACCCTGAGGCTTTTCCTGCCCCCATAAAGCTGGCAGCTCCTTTGTAAAGCATTCTTTTCTATGGTGAATGCAGCTGGGGCCTCAGCCAAGAAAGAGCAGATCCTTTCCGTGAATGGCTCAGATAGGAATTTTCAATAGAAAGCTTTTAAACGCTGGGGAGCTGCCCTCTGAGAGGCTTGTGAGCCCTTTCCCGGGCTTCATCGGGGTTGGAAGTGTGAGAAGAGCTGCTGTCAGCGGCTGCTTTGGCCAGGGGAGAAAACCTCACTTCTTTCCAGGCTCCAGCCTGTCAAATCCCAGCCCAGGGTTTTGGAAGTAGTCTTGGCTGAGCTGAAGCCCCCAGCCCCTTCCATGTAGTTACCTTAAATTCCTTGTCTTCAGAGTGAGAATATAAATGGGGCCTGGCCCACAGGGTTTAATTTACCAGGACTATCCAATGATGCCTTTGGTCACCACCATCATCCTTATTCTATTTAATTCATTGCTTTCTAAGGGCCCAGATATTTTCTGCATGTTCTTTGCCATTGTCCCACTGTGGCCAAGGGGTAGAAACCAATAGACGTTGGGCAGGTGAGGTTGGCTTGTTAGGTAAAGGCACTTGCTCCCAAGTTTAACTACCTAAGTTCGATTCCCAGAACTCATAAAGCGAAAAAAGAGGACAGTCTCCTGAATTGTTGGCTCACAGAGACACTAAGTAAACAAATTAATGTAATGAAAAAAAAAAAACTAAAGATGTCAGTAGACGTATTGGATGGGAATGGATTTACAGCCACAGGATGGAAGGCTAAAATTAAATGTAGGTAAGTGCAGAATATGGATTAAAAAGTGCTAAAGAAAAAGGTTCCACCCTCCCACATGCCACTCCTGAGAGTGTTGGGCAGTGAACCATAGCATCTCCCAGAAGCCCTCACAGGTGTATCCCAGAATGGAACAGGATGGACTAACTGCTCTCTCCCTCACCTGATATTTCCACTCAGGATCAAGTACAGGATCAAGAGCAAAGAAATGCCCCCTGCAGCTGTCCCTTCAAAGACAATGAGAAGCAGGTATGACGAGGCCAGATCAGGCAGCCACATGCAGAGTAGCCCGTTCTTGCAAGGATGAGAGAACTCTGCAGCAATGATCAGCAGCCCACATTGCCCAGGGACACTGGCATCCCTCCCCATCCACCCTCCCAGCCTTACCCTGCCCACTGCCTACTGGCACATTGGACAAAGGACCTAGGAGACAGGCAAGTGTCTGATCCGAAGTGCAGGAAATCCCAGTACACTTTTGGCTGATGGAGCAAAGCATCGTGGATACTAAATGGCTTGGAGATTTAGAGACAAAGTCATGAGAAAAGAAAGGGAGAGAGTGAGGTACCCCAGGACCTCTGTCCTAAGGATGAAGGGCAAGGGGGTACAAAGTGGGACCCTACTATAGTAGCCCTCACACCTACATCAGCTTTTACCTTACTCCAGACTTTCTGGCAGTCAGGAAACAAGGATCCATTCAACTTGGACCCCAGTTCACACTGATCCCCAAATTCAGTACAAGTGCTGTTCCCAGTGTCCTCAGAACAAGGATCACCTGTTCTGAGGCCCCATGGGAGGCCCCCTAGGGAGGCCCCATGTGACATAATGTGCCACATCCCTGAGAGCAGCCTTGGGGCAAAGCAACATACAGTGTCCACTGAGTCACACCTGAGAAGAGCTCTTGACGTCCTCCCACCCTGTGAGCTCAGCTCCCAGGCTCTGCCCTTCAGGGCTCAGCTGTCTGCCCGTTGGCCTTCATTCACAAATGGATTTGGTAGCAGTGAGCTGAGGTTCCTCAGAATCCTTGGGTCCTGTGGAAGGGATGACCCTTGACTCCCCAACCCCACATTAACCAGAGTAGCTTTACTACACATATTTAATATGCCAGCATACTCGTGCAACCTGGGCTGGGTAAAGTGTTCTGATGTAGGAAGAGGAGAAAACAGGGAGAGAGAGCAGTTCCCAACAGCAGCTGCGGCCACAGGTCAGTGGTAGAGTCCTTGTCTAGCATGTAAAAAGCCCTGGGTTCCATCCCATTGGGGGGGGGAGAAAGAGGAGGAGGAGGAAGAGGGGGAGAGAGGAAGGTTTAAATCACCACTTTATAATGCCACAGACTCTGAACGGTGACCATTGTCCAAGCACAGGCCCTCTTATCCAGGTTTGTGACATGGGCGTCCGCATGCGTGTCTTCTTCGAGTACACGTGTGAGGTGGGAGGCATAATAACTTGTGCAACTGCCCTCAGAGGCCAGAAGGCATGGGATATGAACCCCTTGAAGTTGGGGTTACAGGCAGTTGGTCCTGAGCCTCCAATATAGACCCTGGGGAGCAAACTCAAGTCCCCTGAAGAGTAGCAAGCACTCTGACAGCCATCTATCTCTCCAGCCCCGACTTGAGCAACGTGATAATACTGCACAGCTGCAAGGTCCGGCCTTCTAAATACAAAACACCCAGAGGGCAACTGTCAGCTAAATCCAGGCCTCAACGAGTTCTGGGGACAGCTGTTTTGAGAGGGGAGAAGAGACTGACAGCCCCACCCCCTCCCTCCATGGGGATGGGGAAAGCCCAGTGGGGTGGCCGAGTAGGCAGAGAAAGAAAATAGGAAACCCAGTGACAGCTGAATTTCACGGGGTGGGGGTGGGGGTGGGGGGTGTTCCTGTAGGGTTAGGGATAGAACCTGGGGCCTCTTTCCAGCTGGGAACATGCTCTCCTACAGAACTACACCCTCTCTCTCTTCCTTTTGAATTCAGATAAATGACAACTAGTGATTTAGTCTAAGTATGTCTCAAACACTGGATGGAGATGTATTTGCATAGAGATGTGATCTCATTATAAAGTTTGAATGGACTTGGGCACGGTTTTCTCTGGCAGTCTACCGATGAGTAGTGACCGGACACCAGCACAGGGCCAAGGTGGTGGATTCAGCAGACGCTGGCCCACACGTGTGCTTCAGTTGGCTCATGGGATCCATTTTGGTGGTGGTTTTTGGGTTTTGTTGCTGTTTGTTTTGTTTTTTAAGTAATATCTTTATTTATTTATTTATTTATTTATTTATATTTGCCTTGGTGTTTGCCTAGAACTGGAACTACAAACAGTTGTTAGCTGCCATGTGGGTGCTGGGAATCGAACCCCGGGTCCTCTGGAAGAGCAGACGGTGCTCTTAACCGCTGAGCCATCTCTCCAGCCCCTTTAAGTAATATCTTAATATGCTGAATTTTCAGCCTCTCTGGGAAACCTGAGAGACAAGAACCCGAGACCCACAGTCCATCCACGGCCATCTTCCCAGCTACTTAGGAAGGACCCAGGCTCCTGGTTCATAAACAGCTTACCCAGTCTCTCCATCCAAAGCTCTGAAGGCATCAGAGCTCTCTGGGAACTCTCCCTCCCTCTACCAGCCCCTCAAGTTCACTTGCTGCCATCTAAACAGGAGGCCCCAGCTTCCTCCCTCCCTCCCTCTGGTGCCCTGAACCACTCTGAAGGGTTTCTCTTCTAGGAATTACCTCTAAGTAGGGTCTGGAGGACACCAGGGCTTCTGAATCAGAAGAGCCTGCCAGACTAGGGTAACAGTGGATCCCCAACAGGCAATCCCCAACAAGCAGAGCAGCCACTATGGTCTCCTTACATTTACACTGTCTGTCTGTCCGTCTCCCCCGTTCCCCCCTCCCTACCCCTGTACTGCAGGGCCCTGCCACCAACAGAAGCAGCTTTGCCCCTTGAGAAGGGTCTATGTTCTCTGGGAGAGTCCTTAGCCAACTGGTCTCCTCCTACTAGAATCTAAGCAGAGATCTCAAAACGCAGGAACCCTTGCTCCCCCCAAAGCAGCAGCCCCCCTCCTGCAAGCCTATGCGTCACTCCCTGCCCCCCAAATGAGCCCAACATTCCAAATGAGCAGCATTTTATGAGACTGACGCGCTACCTGCTGCGCTAACGAGGCACCTATGAGCAGCATTTTAAAATAGAGAAGAAGCCATTCCTCTTTGACACAAAAGGCAGTATGACTCTAAACTAAATGTTGTCATTTCCTTTCTGTATTAAAGAGACGCATGTTTGTAGAGATGGTCAAGAGCAAGCTGCAGAGCTCAAATCTCCAGGTGAGCCAGAGAGGGAGAAGAGTTAGCAGTTTTGAACTTCCGCACTGGGTATCCATATGACATCCTATTTACCCCCGGGGCAGGGGCTAATAACCCAGCCCACCGAGGAGGCATCTGAGGCTCAGAGACAGAGGTGTCCCCAGCCACACAGTTAATGAGGAGACTTGTGTGGAGCCCAGCACAGGTGGTAGATATCGAGTGTTCCAGGCTGTAAATGCTTACCACGATTTGGGCAAGCATTTCTGTCGAGTTCCGAGAGAACGCCACCTAAATTTTCTTTTTTAAGAGCTGAGAATCAAGACTGACATTTTAAATATACTGAACCATTGCAGTTGTGATCTGGGCCCTTCCTGGAACTTCCCCAATCCACACTCTGCCTTGCTGAAGGCAGATGCAATGCGGGTATACTCACTTCCTCTGTGCATGGAAAGGGAGATAAATTTGTCAGCATTTTAGGGATACAGATGAAGGAGGCATAGCACCCCTGATATGGCCTGGCCTCCTCAGAGCTTACACACACACACACACACACACACACACACACACACACACACACCACACACACACAGTCACCCTTAACAGCCTGAGGAGTTTCCTAGAGCTTCAGGGACCTTGACTCAGGCTGAGGCAAGATTCAGAGCATCAGTAATGCAAAGCATTTCAGGGCAGGCCAGAATTGGAGATTTTAGATTTTATTCCAGATATTTTCATATTAGCTTTAAGCATGAGGGTTAGATTAGACATACCCAAGTGTGGGTGTGGGCTTCTCAGGAGAGAGTCAAGGCTCTCCCTATGTTTTGTGATAATCAGATATAGGGTTTGGGGTGGTGTTTGAATTGACTGTCTTATCTCTGGGTGTTCCCTGAGAGGCAATGACAGGATTACAGTTGATAAGGATGAACAAAGTCTAGTCTACAGGGGTGCAGGAAGGTGAGCTATCTTGCTGTCACAGGCAATACCTAGGGAAAGCATGAGACTGTCCTCGGGTCAGACACACGCAGGCTTTTATCTGCTTTAACATTAACTGTCTACGCATTCGAGGACCATTGACTCCAGGTCAGCAGCCTTCACAGGAATGGCTGGTTAATTGTGCTACATCCTCACATCTCTGCTGGTGAGTGGCTTCAGACCCTTGGGTGGGATGCTCCTGTCCCTTTCATGTCCCCAAAATTTCTGTCTCTTGTTGTGCCCTGGGTCTCTGAAAGGCTTACATTATTCTAAAACAACAAAATTAACATTTTTTTTTAGACAGGGTACCACCAAGTAACTTTGGCTGGCCTAGAACTCACTCTATCTACATACCTGGCTAGCCTTGAATTTACAAAATCTGATCTGCTTCTGTCTTCTAGTATAGAGGCATATGCTGCCATGCTTGGCAATAAAGGACTTTTTTTTTTCAAGGCAGAGTTTCTCAGTGTAAAAGCTCTAACTGTCCTGGAACTTGCTCTGTAGACTAGGCTGGCCTCAAACTCACAGAGATCCACCTGCGTCTGCCTCCCAAGGGCTAGGATTAAAGTCACATGTCAGCACTGCCCAGCCATAAGAAACATTATTAAAGATAAAAAAATCTTTTCTTTAATTTCTTTTTCTCAAAACTAGATGTTGGGAGGACACAGAGTGTTCTAGGGGTCCCTCAGATCTGAAACCTTTAACTGCTGTAAAGGACAAGCTTGTCATTCATTCATAAACATGGGAGAGAAGCAGCTAGGTTTTGTCTGAGAACCGCCTGAGGCTGTAAGCACACAAAGATGTCTAGGGGACCCAGATGTCTCAGGAACATCATGCTTTTCTGATATGAAGATCCAGGAATGCCAGGAGTCCTCTGGGCTGTAGAAAATGGGACAAAGTCTACTTCAGCTAAAAGTGTAGTGATCTCATTTTCCAGCCACAAAGGCATCCACTCAAAGTTTGGGGTCTAGGAATTAATGGTGCAGACAGCTTTGCTCCAGACTCCCAATAAATCTTTGCTGGGTCCCCTCCCTGTCAGGCCTGGAGTCTTTCGGGAGACAGAGCCAGCATGGCCTCCGAGAATGAGACAGGGCCTGTGAAGTGTCTTCCAGGCCTTCTCCCTCACAGGCCCTCTAATAGCTTCAGAAGTGTCTCCCCTTATCAAGGTCCCATGGCCTTTGTCCTCTGCCTCCAAAATGACATAGGCTGGTTTCCTTTCCTTGTAGCCATCGTTTGTGGGCTGTATGCCAAAGTAGACATTTTTCTTTAGGGTTTTCTTTTTTTTTTTTTAGACCGGGTTTCTCTGGAGCCTGTCCTGGAACTCGCTCTGTAGACCAGGCTGGCCTCAAACTTATAGAGGTCTACCTGCCTGTGTCTCCCAAGTGCTGGTATTAAAGGCATGTGCCACCACCACTTGACTTTTTAAAAAATTATGTATTTATTTTGTGTGTATGACTATTTTGTTCACATGTATGTATGTGCACCATGTGTTCCTATTGGAAACCCTGAAACTAGGGTTATGTATGGTTTTAAGCCACTGTGTCGGTGCTAGGAATTGAACCTTTGCAAGAGCAACAAATGCTCCTAACCACTGAGCCATCTCCTCAGTCTCTTATTTTTCTAGTTTTCTGTTCTCAAACATCTCCTAGAGACTTGCTGATTGCTTAGCCTAGGCCATACTGCTGAGCATGGGGTAGGAAGTGTGGCCCACCAGATTCCACTCTGACAGACATGAGCTGAGAGCCTGGGATGTAGTAGGTGAGGACAGGTGTGGAGGTTAATTGTTTATCCATCCCCAAAGGGACAATGCCACCTCCAAGGGGCAAACATGAATTCTTATATATAAATCACATACACCAAACACTCACATGCATCTGCACACACATATGTGACCGCACAGATTGGGCATCCCTGATCTAAAGACGTAAAATACAAACTCTCTTAGCACTGACATGTATATATACATGTGTGCACATGCATAATACACATATATGCATACATGAATACTATACATGACATCTTCATATACTTGAGAGGGGTTAGGCAAAGACATCCACGGGGTCAGTAAGGGGTAATAATGAATGAAAGGTTGACAAGGGGACTAGGCCAGACATTCACAAAATCCTTGCCTTCCTGGCTTAGTCGTGGCATTATTTTTTGTTAAGCAAATTCAAGTGCTAATAATTACTTTGGTCAAAGTGCTAGGAAAGCAAAGGTCAGTGGGCAAAGCTCTAAAGCCTCTTTCAAGAGGCCCCATCCATTCTGAGGCCACAGAGATCTAGGTGGAGATGGCCAAGGCACCTGTGGCTGCTCAGGAATGGCTTGGGCCTTGTGGTTTGCAGAAAAAGCCAACAACCCAGAGTATAATTCTCACCTGGGCAGGATTGTTTTAGACTGCGTTTTGTCCCTTAGGGTGTGGTCTGTAGTCCCAAAGATATCAAACTGAACCCTGGCTGCTGTCTGTCTAGAGGCCATCTCAGGCTGAGCTCTCCAAGGGCTCCGCCCCTTCCTGTTTGCATCAGCAAGTTCAAAGTTGACAGCTACTTCCTCTACCCAAGTCAATGGACACATCTGTCCTTCCCTTGTCAAGTTGAATAGACACCTAAAGTCCCTTCCTCTCCACTCTTGGCAGACATGGGGGTGGCACCACCTGGACACGAGACATTATTTAACAAGCATCTTCTTGCTCTGGTGCAACAACAGGTTGGGGCAGCGACATTTGGGAACCATCTGCAGGTGGCAGTTTTATTGAAAAGTTCAGTGAAAGAAACATGAAGTAAAGACCTTGCAGAGAGGCTCTTGATCGCTGTCTGGTTTCTTCCTCTCTGGGTATCAGGTCAATAGTGGCTGAGGGGCTTCCTATACAGGTTTTCCTCCCTTGAGTGGATTCTGAACACAGACTCTCAGAACATTCTCAAGGGCCAGGTATGAAAAGTAGCACATGTCTGTAATCCCAGAACTTGGGAGGTACAAGCAGGAGAATCAGGAATTCAAGACTAGTCTGAGCTATCTCACCATTTCAAGGGCAGCCTGGACTACATAAGATCCTGTCTTAAAAAACAAAACAAGGGCCTGGAGAGTTGTCCCAGTAGTTAAAAGCACATGTTCCTCTTGAAGGGCACTTGGGTTTGATTCCCAGCACCCCCATGGTGGCCCCCAGTTCCAGGGCATTCAGCACCCACTGCTGACCTTAGCAGGCATCAGGCATGCATGTGGTATACATACATCCTTGCAACTAAAACACTCACACACATAAAATAATAAAATTATTTAAAACAAAGAAAACATTTAAGGCTCCCATCTGCCACTGGTCTGGGCCTCCCAAGGCTAATTTGAAAACTGTCCTAAATCACAAAGAGATCAAGAGATAGCATTCCTGTTTAGACATTTCCAGAGACTGGAGAGATGCCTCCGAATGTTATAGCAATTGATGCCAAACCTCATGACCTGAGTGTAGCCCTCAGTACTCACAAGACAGAGATGACAGACTCCTACATGGTGTACTCTGACTACATGCATGGCATGCACATACATATACCCGCCCAAATAAATAAAATGTAATTGAAAATAACAATAAACCTTCCTAGGATGTCTCCATGAGTCTCTGAGGAAGACCAGCCCCCACAGTCTGGTTTTCATTTGACAGAGGTCAGATAGTAACAGCTGAAACTCACCATATCAACCAGCTCCCCTTTGCTGTGGAGGTATGTGTATGCTAGTGCCTGGAGTCAGATATGTGTAAGAGACAGCCAGGAAGCATGCATCCTGTTAGATAGGCACTCAAAAGGCCAATGTATCTCCAGAACATAGAGGGCCATATGCCAGAGGGCTTCGGAACTGAGGTCACCTACCCACAAAGGGGAGATGTGTAGACAGAAAAAGGCAGAGATGAGTGTCCTGTAAAAACCTAAGGAGAGGACTGGATGCTGTACACACACACACACACACACACACACACACACACACACACACACACACACACACGCATGCACATACACTGTCCACTTCACTACTCCATTGCTCTGCAGACCTCTTCCCAGTCATGTGACAGATAGCAAGCAAATAACACCTCAGAGTCTATGAACCCCAATCCTTGGAGAGATCATCATCCAAAAAGCCTAGCTGTGACCTGGGAGCAGCACCAGGCCTATGGCTATCATGGTGGCCCCTGCAGAGGGGGTGAGATGGACAGAAAGGAGTGAGGGCCTCCTCAATAGTCTGATATGTTCTCTTGTCAAGCCATCAGGACACCTTCAGTCCTGTGACAGCCCAGCAGAAGGAACCCCCACGCTGAGGAGTAGAAAACTTCACCCCAGAAGCAGCTCCAATCACACGACTCCCATTTTCAGACAGACCTTGTAGACTGAAGAGGGGGAAGGACCATGTGTATACCGATAGGGTGCATCCAAGCCTGGGGCTTATCTTTGGGGAGCATGGCAATGGCCAATCATTGTACCCCCTTTTCACATCTGCATGAGTATGTATTTTACTTTATTTCACACACAAAAACTGCACAAGGGTCTGGAATTGATGGCCCATCAATTGAGAGCATGCACCGCTCTTGCAAAGCACTGGAGTTTGATTCCCAGCACCCATGTCAGGCATCTCACAAATGCATGTAACTCTAGCTCTGGAGCAATCTGCTGCCTCTGCACTCCTCAGGCGCCTGCATATGCATGCATGTGCTCATATACATACAGACACATACACATAAAAAAGTGCATAGGCTGTTTGGGGCCATGACAGCATTGACTAATTTTGTCTATTCGTTCTTTTTGTTCATTGAAGGTTGTAAGCAAGAAAGCCACCCTGAAGACGAGCCAAGAAAGAAAGGCAAAGAAGGAGGCGGCCTGCAGGCCTAGCCAGAGTCTTTGGTTTGTAAAGCCTGGTGGAAAGAATTAGAAAACACACTGTCCCAGGGCCACACGTGATCCTGGGTGAGTCAGGACCGATGGACTCTTACAGAAACTTTAAAGATAGCTGCTTGGGTGTTTGACTTTCTAGACTGACATTTGCACAAAATTATTTTGGAGTTTGTGGAGAAAGAATTTTTGAAAAATATATCTATAAATGTATATACATGCAGGTATATGAAGAATATGTTTATAACCCAGACTCCTAGCCTTGTGGATATAATTGTCTGGTTCACATTTGGGTTACAATGTACCCAAGCATCGGCTTCTCCGAGGAGCACCAAGAGACCCAATTAGAGCCACAGGGCAAAGGGAAAAACTTGAGGCACTTGGTCACAGTATAATGAATTTATATCTGAGCTAATTATAATAAATTTAGAATGCCAATCAACTCCAGTGTTTCTGTAGTCCTGACCAACATGTCTACAGCACTCTGTAGTTCCCAAAACACTTCTCAATAAATCCTGTCCCCAAGCCCTGCATTCTGCTGTTTCCGGAGGGGTTGACCCATCTGCCTACAATCACTCAGGAGCTCGGCTTGGAAGCTGGCTCCTAACTCTGTCACATTGTCCATTCTGCTGGACTGAGTGACCTAAGCTTCCCAGTCTCTGGCTTCAGGATAGACCAAGGACTCAGTCACCGAAGACCATGCACTCCATTTCCATGGTGTCCAAGAGATACCACGCTTCTTCTCTGGTGCTCTGCCTTCTGCCTACTCACCTGGGTCCTCATCCTTGACATTCTTCTTGGCCTTGCAGCTAGCCATACCTAGATTGGGAAGATGCAAAAGGACAAAAGAGATGGGTGGTGGTGGTGGTGTTTTTTTTATTTTTAAAAGCCACAATAAAAATATTTTCATATTCTGCTCTAGTTTCATTCCTGTTCCTATAATAAAATACCTGGACAAAAAGCAGCTCAGGGGATAGAGGAGTTTTGTTCAACTCATTTTGCCTGTGTCAAGGCAGGAACTTCAAACAGCTAGTCACATCACACCCGTCCTCAAGAACAAAGAGAAATGAGCATATGCATGTTCACTTGCTCATGCTCAGCTCAATCTCTCTACTCTTACACAATAAGTACCCCTGCCTAGAGAATGGCACCACCTACAGTGGGCTGGGCTTTCCCACATCACTTAACTTAATAAAGGCAATGCCCCATCTCTGTGCTCACAGATCAAATCAAAGTAGATCGTCTCTCTCTGAGACTTTCTTCTCAGGTAACTCCAGGATGTGTCAAACTGACAAAGCTGATCATCGTCGTGTTCTAAAACCAAATGTATTCCTTATACTTGTTAAAATTTGGGGAATAGAGGAAAAACTTCTAATATGGTATTCCATAACAGGCACATCCAAAATCATAAAGGTAAAACTTTGCTAGACCTGAAATATGCTCCTGAAGGGCTGGAGAGACGGCCCAGTGGTTGAGAGCACTGCTTGCCTTTTAGAAGACCCAGGCTTAGTTCCTAGCACTGGTGAGGCAGCTCACAGCTAACTGTTAACTCCAGCTCTGAGGAATCTGATGCCCTCTTCTGGCCTCCACAGGCAACTGCATGCACATGATGCACATAAGAACACATTTAACAACAACAAAAAGAAAATTTTTAAAAATTTTAAAGCCTTTTTTTTAAGCTCTTGAAAAGTCTTGAAAATATTTTTCATGAAGAACCTGAACCCATCCATGCCTACGATCCCAGAACTCCAGAGTTAGGGGAATTGAAAACAGGAGTTCAAGACCAACCTCAAGTCCATAGCAAGTTTAGAGACAGCCAAACTTGAGATTGTCTCCATAAGGGGAGACTGAAGAGATGCTCAGGGCTCATGCATGAGAATGTGAGTTCAAATCCCCAGTACCTAAAGCAAGTGTGTCTGTGCGCTCACCTGCAACTGCAGTGATGTGAGTGAACAAAGACAGGAGGATTGCTAGGACTTGCTGGCCATCGGCTTAGATAAGGGTCAGTGAGAGACCCTGCCTCCGTGGAATAAAGTTAAAAAAAAGATAGAGTGAGACACCAGCAGCCTTCTCTGGATTCTGCATGAGTGCACACATCTATCCACGCACATGTGCACACAGCAGACACACACATACACCCCAGAAATGAATAATTTTACTGGCTCGTGTCCGCAAACTCCCAAAGTGTTCATTCAAAAACCAGTACAGATCCAGTAAGTAACCTGCAGTCAGGACAGCTGGGACATGTCTGAGAACAAAGCATGCAAACACATAATGTGTCTTTGTACATGAGCATAAGATTCGCATGTGTTGAATGTATGCCTGTAGGAATCTATTGGATTTAGATTACTCAAGGGTTGTATTAGCCAGGATGGTGGCACATGTGTGTGATCCCAGCAGTCAGGACATGGGGTTATGGGGACTGCAAGACTGAAGTGAAGCCTAGGTTACATAGGAAGTTCAAGGCCACCTTGAACTGTGTAGGAACAGCTTGTCTCAAAAAGAAAAAAAGGAAATAAGAAAAGAGGAAGGATGGAAGGAAGAAAGAAAGAAAGAAGAAGAAACTTGTGTGGTCACTGGGATGTGACTCTGTAGTAGAGAGGTTGTCTAACATGAACAAGACTCTGGGTTTCTTCCCCAGCACCACAAAGAGAAAGAAATAAAGGCAGGAAGGAAAGGAGGGGGAAGGGAGGAAGAGGAGAGATATGGTAATATTTTTTTCTCACCTTTACAACTGACCTCAATTTCTGTCACCTGCCTTCCCCGGAGCAGCAACCACATCAGATTTGCTGCATCATCGACCATAGCAGACTGGTTAGAACCAGCCTGACTCCCTCCTAGCTCAGGCTGGGCCTCTCAGCACCTTGTCCTTGGCATTTGGAAGGGGACACTGATATGCCATTCAGGTCATCAGTGATTTGGAGATGATGGTGGTGCAGTCCCAGGGCAGAAGCAGCTGAGTTTGCACTCACATTCAGAGAAAGAAAGAAAGAGCCAATCTTCCTGAAGAGAAGGCCAGAATATGTCTATAGAGAGGCAAAGAGCTCCAGAAGCCCAGAGAGAGAGTACGGGAACAGTACACATAGAAGCCACCGGGGAGCAGATCCCTGCTTAGTCACTGTGCAGCATCTCCTTCGTCTGCAGTATAGGCCAAAGCTAGATGCTTTGGTGTCCCCTCCCCCTAGAATGGACTGTACAGAGCCCGACATTGACACAGAATCCTGGGAGGACTTTGCTTCTGAGACAGAAGGGAAAAGATGCCTTTTGATGACAACATAATAGAAAGAAAGAGGGAGCAGTGGAGCCTGAGTAGCACCCATGAGTGCTAATCCATGACGGCAATGCCTATCTCTTAACTTTGTCCCCACACATTGAAGCCAATGGAGTCAGGTGTGTGTCTGCTCCGGAACAAACTGCCCCAAACTTGGCAACATAAAATGATAAATATTATGTCTCATGATTGTACAGGTCAAGATAGACCAAAGCTCTACCGTCCACCCCCATGATTATAGGTGGCCTTGTTTACATGTCTGGTTCCTGACAGATGAGTGGGTTGGGGTAGTGGCTCTCAACCATGAGTGATGTCACTAATCAGACAGTGGGCGGAGGCTAAGTCTGCCTGATACCCCATTCCTCACAGAACCATCCTCTGTCCAGAGAAGCATGTCATCCTCAGTGAATAGTGAGACTGTGAAACTCGGTTTAGGGAGTTGGGCTGGGCTTGCAGTTCAGCGTGCTCTTTCCAGAGGCCCGACAAGGCTCAGTCATGTGCTGGTGGCCAAGGGTTCCAAAGCACAGCGGTAGAAAGCAAGTCCCAATGTCTGCCCTATGTTAGTTAAACCTTCCAAAAGACAAAGTCAGCGTCCATACAGAGGGGCTCAAATCCTCTCACACTTTGTTTCTGTCCTAGATCCTTCCTTCTAAAGGGCAGCTGGCCCTGCCTTCAGCTGGGGCAAATTGTAGTGATATATGTTTAATAAAATTAGTCTGGAATATCAGAGAGTCAACCACGGAGCCAAGCCCTGAGGTCAGGGAGTGTGACCCACACTTTTAATCCTAGCTTTAGGGATGTGGAAAGAAGAAATTAAGACAGCTGGGCAGAAGCAAAGAAGATTTTTTTTTTAGCTTTCTCAGACACTTCCTTGGTGGGCTAAGGATAGAGAAGTTGGAACTGGAGGATTTCGTGGAGACAGGCAGGTGAGAAGTGGCTGTGGTCTGCTTCTTTCTCTCTCATATTCCAGCTTTCTCCCAAGATCTAGCTTCTGGGTTTTATTATAATACCAAATAGAATTCTCGCAACACCAGATACCTGGGTTGTGTTAGGTCAACAGTACAGTCAGAAAAGTGCTTTCTGTGTAAGCAGGAGGACCTGAGGTCCATTCCCAGAACCCATGTAAAAAGTGGGATGTGTGCCTCTAATCTCAGTACTGTGGGGGTGGGTGGAGACAAGGCAGATTACTCCTGCCAGTCGGGGTAGCCTAATCACTGGACTCTAGGACTCAAGACACAAGAGAGAGGGACACCTGAGAACCCACACCTGAGGCTGAATACTGACCTATACACACACACCAACACACACACACACACACACACACAATTCCTTGCCTTCACACGGGAGAAAGCCAGGAAGGTAGTTAAGTTATTTTGAAAAGTGGAGCTGAGCTAGAGAATAGAATAGAACGTTAGCCACACAGAAGCAGAGGCTTTGGACAGCCCAGAAGTGGCTTTTCTTCCCCGTTCACACACTGGTGGCTCTGAGGATCATCAACAAGGTGACCTTCATTGGATACGTGAGTGAGTGGGCTATGCCCAACTAGAACAAGTCACCTCCAGTTCCCCTGTCTCTTCCCCTGCTCCCCCAAGAAGCTATGGCACACATCTACTTCTGTTTTGCTGATGGCAACTCTCATGGAAACTTGGAATCGTGACTCTGCAGCTAAGGTGTCTTCTCTCACAATCTGGCAACATCACCAGTGCGCCAGAGCCATGAGGTGTCTGGATGGGGAAAAAAAAAGCTTCCGGATTTTCATTCCAAAGCACACTCCTAGAAGGAACTGTGGTTTCTGATTTAAGCGGGGAGGGTGTTAGAGGACAAAGCAATAGGATCCAAGGAAACCAAAACCCTGCAAATGCTAATTGTGACCCTCTTTCTCCTGCAAGGGGCCTCCTGAGCAGGAGGTAAGGATAGACTATTCCAGCTTATCAAGCTGGCCTGGTTTCCATCATGATACACTGCTTGCATCCGTCCTCACAATGTCTCCAGTTATTTTGAGCCAGCTCGTGACCTTATGTGGCTGGCTTTTTTTTTTTTTTTTTTTTAACATTCTTTGCCCATCTGTTCCCAGGAATCCATAGCCACGCCTCTATTCTGTGATGGACACATTGGCACTTGTTTTGAGTTTCATCTCACTTTTAATATAAACAGCTTCCCTCCCTAAGACTCCAAAATTTGGAAACGGAAATCTTATAGTCTGTCTACTAACCAGAGTGAACAGGTTTCCTTTGACTGGTAAGTCACCTTTTCAGGGAAACAATTAGCCTTCAGTCAGGCAACAGATCCTGCTGTGGGCCAGGGATGTGACCATGTTAGTCCTTCTAGCTTTGAAGGACCTTTCCTACTTTATATTATAGTCTAGTGCTTTTAAATTTTATTTTATGTGTTTGAGTGTTTGCCTGCTTGAATGTATGTGCACCATGTGCATGCAATGCCCATGGAGGCCAGAAGAGGGTGTCAGATTCCCTGGCTCTGAAGTTACAGATGGTTGTGAGCCACCATGTGGGTGCTGAGAATTGAACCCAGGTCCTTTGGAAGAGCAGCCAGTGTTCTCAACTGCTGAGTCATTTCTCCAGCTCTTGATCTATGTCTTCTTAAAATATTTATTTTTATTTTGTGTGCATGGGTGTTTTGTCTACACATATGTCTGTGAGAAGGTGCCAGATCCTCTGGAACTAAAGTTACAGACAGTTGTGAGCTGCCATGTAGTGGTAGGAATTGAACCCGGGTCCTCTAAGAGCAGTCAGTGTTCTAAACCTCCAGTCCCTTAAAATATTTTTTTAATTTATTACTTAGGCATAAATGTCTGCCTGTCTGTGTAGGTGCCCATGGAGACCAGAAGAGGACATCTGATTTTCTGGAACTCATGTCGTGAGTCACTGGATGTGGATGCTGGGAAGTGAACTCTACTCTTCTGTGTGAGTAGCAAGTGTTTTAACCACTGAGCCACCTCCCCAGCCCTCTGACCTACCACTTTAACTGAAGGAAGTTGGAGTCATTGATTTGGGGAGGATGTTCCAACGAAGAGTTCACTCTGATGGTCATTTGGTCTTTTGGCTTCGTTATCGTCTACTACAGGGCATTCTTTCAAGAGCTGTGCGTGGCAATGATCCTCTCCTGGCATTGGAATCGGACAATAGTAACTACTTTTGATAGTGTCCCGTGACACTGTGCTAAGCACCCTCTAACCTTGACCCCTCTTCTCCCTCTGTGTATAGCTCCTGTTTTGCCTGTGAAGTGAAGAGTTGATGGTGGGTAAATAACTTCCCCAAGGTGGTACCGCAACTGTTAGAGTCTAGACTTCTTTTTTTTTTTAAAAAAAAAGATTTATTTATTTATTATGCATACAGTTTTACAGAAGAGGGCACCAGACCTCATCATAGATGGTTGTGAGCCACCATGTGGTTTTGCTGGGAATTGAACTCAGGTCCTCTGGAAGAACAGTCAGTGCTCTTAACCTCTGAGCCATCTCTCCAGCCCCTAGACTTCTTTTTTAAAATTACTTATTTATTATGTGTTCTGTTTGCATGCATGCCTGCAGGCCAGAAAAAGGCATCAGATCTCATTACAGTTGGTTGTGAGCCACCATGTGGATGCTGGGAGTTGAACTCAGGACCTCTAGAAGAGCATCCACTGCTCTTAACCACTGAGCCATCTCTCCAGCCCTGAAGTCTACACTTCTTCAGGATGCTATTTTATTTAATGAAATCTAGGCCCCCACTGTTTGCACACTGTTTGGTGAGGTTAAAGTTAGCCAGTGAACAAAAGGCCTGGTCTATAAAAAGTCCTTATTGTACACGATCAGCCATAGTGTCTCTGTGAACACTATTAGACCTGTCTCTAGGGCAAGTAAGTAATTGAATGATCATGTCTGTGTTTCAATAAAACTTTATAAAAATGGGCAGAAGTACCAGTCCTTGTGTCTTCAAGACTAGATGAGCAGCATGCATATGGCCGCTATCTGCTGCATGATTACTGTCTTTACCATGAGATGGGGGAAGACCAGAGGTCCCATATGTGGTACGTGACTTCCTCAACCACTGTCCACCTTACTTTTTGACAGAATCTCTCACTTTACCTGGAGACTCCAGTTTAGCTGGACTGGCTGACCAGTAAATTCAGGCATCCTTCTGTCTCTATTGAGTGCTCTCCACAGACAGATTATAGGCATAGGCTTCCCTGCTTGGCTTTTTTGTGTGAGCTCTGAGAGTGTTGAATTCGGGTCCTCCCACTTACGTGGAAAGCTCTTTACCACCTGAACCATCCCTCCAGCTGTCATGGAGAACACTTTGAGGTCACATGTGCCTCCGGTGGCACTAAACGTGTCACATAGTTTTTTGTGCCTAATCCTCCAGAAGAACCAGAGATGATAACACCTGGTTGTAACCTCAGAACAGGGGAGACTAAAATTTCAAGGCCAACCTAAGCTCTATATGAGTTCAAGACCCTGAAACTCCGGGAGAACCACACCATCATCCCAGGGCAGCCTGGAGGCACGGGCCCCAACCTTCCTTCCATACTGCTTTGCCTGTAGTGAACCATTGGCACAGAAGCGCTGCCTGGTGTCCTGGAAGAGTGGCTTCTCCCATTGAGTTTTTAAGGGACGCTGCCTTAGACTCAAGGCTCCTGCATTACCTGTGTCTGCTGAGTCATTTGCTCCCTCCATTAACCTTTTGGCTGTCTTGCTTGTCCCAGGTTACAGATGACACCTTTCATCTAACTTCACCTATTTCTGCTTTGGCCCACTGGGTTCATTCTACAGTGTCCTAAATTCCCAGGTGCCCCTGCGGTGTTTACCAGAACCTTCTACCTTCTATCTATTTTTTTTTTTTTTTTTTTTTTTTTATCTGCTGAGCAGAGAGCTGCTGCTTAAATAACCTCTGGGTCACAGTGATGCTCAGAGGCCAGCATGTCACACTGCCCCAACCCGTATCTGATGCCACTGTCACTTCCTCAGAGACAACAACAGACAGACACTTGAGAAGCTTGTGTTCGGCATTCCTGTCAGCTTTTGTGTCGAGTCATGTGGGTTTGGAGCTATCACTCTAGCAGTTTCCCTTTCTTGGCAGTGAACTTTAGACCTAAAAGTGGGGCACTGGATGCTCTGGAGGGGACATTGAGCAAACACCCATGTGTCCCCAGACTTCTCAGGACATCACAGACCATCATGTTCTCACTCACAAATATTTCCCTTAATTCACTTCAGGGTAGGCTAGGTACTTTGCTGAGACTGAGGGGTGGCGGGTGTACAAAGGTAACCCTAGAAATCTGGTTTGGGGCAGGACATCAGCTGCCTTATCAGCCTTCAAGATGGGTAAGCGCTGGGGCCAGAGGAAAGTGTAGCTGGAAGAACTGTAACCTTTCTGCTTTACTCAGTAGGGTTCAGTGGATCTCCCGCGGCAACACTTCACCTCCTATCCTACATCAGTCTCCTGTCAGCCTAAGACCGGAAAGGATCCCAGGTCACACCCAGTGGCCAGCATGCTTCACAAATATGTCTTGATTAGTTGCAAGGAGCAGCGTACTGCTTTCCCAGAGTAGCTTGTGCCAGAATAAAAATCACAATCTTATGCCCATATTAGTACCATCTTTGGAAGGAGTCCAAGTGCCAGAAGAATTAGACTTTAAGGTGCTTTTTCCTTAAACATGTGAATTGTCTTAAAGAATTTAAAATAGCTAAGTGTTGGGTGACCAAACATCTATTCACCCAGACGGAAACGATGACAACCTAAGATAGGCATCCCACTAATTAAGCCCGAGCTACCTGAGGAACAGATGAGTTTGTTGAAATTCCAGGAGTGGGTGGGGCAGTACTTACTGGAGTACGGATGACATAAGGTCTGCTTGGCTGGAAAGGCACCCTACACAAGAAAGCTGCAATCCTAAAGGCAGAACTGATGCCCAGAGTCCCCTTCTCCAGCAATTGTTTACTGCCGCCAAACCCTTGGGGAGGAGTCTTCTGAACTTTGGAGCTTTTTTATCAGGACTCTTGATGTCTGTTTACTTCTGATCTCCTGAGCCCTGCCCCCTCCAGCAGGGAATGTTCAAGTCCTAGGAAATTGCTGCCAACACTAAGACGTGGGTCACAGCTTAACCTTAGACATTAACTTGCCTGTGACTTAAGAACCCATCTGGGGGCAGGTTCAGCTGGCAAAGGTTCTGACCCCAGGAATGACTCATGCATGTCGCCCTCTGGCCTCCACCCGGCACCGTGGCACATGCTTTCACTTCTACTGCACTGGTTTGCTCTCTATTGCTGGGGTCTGGGGGACTTGCTCGTCCTGATCACCACCCATCATGAACGGAAGTCAAGGCAAGAACCTGGAGGTGGTAACTAAGGCAGTGGGCTGGTCCTCCCACATCAATAATTGTGTATGTGTGTGGTTGTTTGTTCAGTTTGGTTTTGGCTTTTCTCTGTGTAGCCTGGCTGCCCTGGAACTTGCTCTGTAGATCAGGCTAGCCTCAAACTCAGAGATCTACCTAGCTCTATCTCCTGAGTTCCCAGACAAGATCTAGGTTACCCCAAATTCCATATTACAGTGTAGAAGTTGTAACATGAAGTTTTTATACCTTTACAGAACAAAGTCATAAACCAAAGCAAGTTTAAAACAATGGGTGAGTGTATCATCAGAGAGGCAGGCATGGAAAAATGGGGAGGTCTTTCCTATAGGCTCAAGATAACAGCTGACATGATCTCAGCTTTGGATTGGTGAAAGCTAGTAGCCAGCTAAATTACTAGATTCCAAAAGGTTTTTACCTATTAATCACAGGATGTTAGTGTGCGGGTCAGAGACGGCATAAAAAATGGCAGTCTGGAGGGCTAGAATTAGCCCAAGATAAGGTAATTAGCCTTTGGATCTGCAACATTCCAACCTCTCCCCAGAATTGTAGTTCTAATGAGTCAATCTCACAGACACAGCATCTTTCGAAGAGTTTGGTTCATAGAGTAATTCCTCAGTTGATGTTCCCACCCCCAGATATGTTCAGATTTGTGTCAAGTTGATAAAACATCAACCCAGCACAACCACCAACACCCATATATATATATTATATATATACACATATACATATACACACATGCATGTACATAGCATACATACATATATGCACACACATTCATGTATACATGCATGCAGGCAGGCATACACACATACAGAAATGCATGCATGTGTACATGTATATATACATGTATGTACATACACATACATATATGCATGCATGTATACATACACATACATGCAATTAAAAACAACTACAGCCTGTCTGGGCCTATGCAACTAATTCTTCTTAGCAACACTGAGGATCAAGCACAGGGATCCATGCATGCTAGGCAAGCATTCTTACCCCCAGTCCAAGTAATCTGCAACGCCATCTAGGTGCTCAAATCCATTCATAATCTCCAAGGTAACTGTAAAAGAAAGCCCTATACATGAGTTGTCTTCTAACCATTTCAAATGGTCTCCACTATTATCTCCCTTTCTACACATAAGGGGGCCTTAAGTCCCTAGCTGAAACCAACTACTACCTTCATTATACTCATTGAATGACCTCCAGATGCTGCAAGAGATTGAAAAAGACTATGATCCCTTACACTACCATCACTCCACTGTCTCAAGTGAGTATTGATGGGATACTTCTAAGTCAGAGGATACTTCTAAGCATCTTTCTCGGTCTATCTGGGGCTTCCTGGTGACTGTGGATGTTTATAGTGATTAATTAGTATACTAGCATCCCTGAGCCTAGGCAAATGCTGCATACTGCCTGCTCTGACCCACCATTATCTCTGAAGACCTCACTAATCCCTTTCTTGATTGCCTAGAATCTCAGGGCTGAAGGGACCACCCAGTTTTGTCAGACTCTGGAATGCGCAACAATGGTCATGCCCTCTCTGGTCAACCCAGAACTTCTCCCAACATGTTTTTGTTTCTCCCCTCTGTCTTTTCTGGGTATACAGGCATGCCTGTGTGTGTGTGTGTGTGTGTGTGTGTGTGTGTGTCTGTGCCTGTGTGTGTGTGTGTGCCTGTGTGTGTCTGTGTGTGTGTGCCTGTGTGTGTGTCTGTGTGTGTGTGTGTCTGTGCGTGTGTTACTCACATGGGTGCCATTGAGTGTCCTACTCTAACATGATAGTTTATTCCCTTGAGAAATGGTCTCTTGGATTGGAGAGATGGCTCAGCCATTAAAGGCTAGGCTCACAACAAAAAAAATAAGAGAAATGGTTCCTCACTGATCTTTGACTTTGGTTGGAAGCAAACCCCAATATTCTCCTGTCTCTACCCATAATGGTGCTAATGCTAGAGGACCAGTTAGGACTACAGCCTATTCTGTGTAGCCATGGCTGTCCTGGAACTTGATCTGTAGACCAGGCTGGCCTCGAACTCACAGAGATCCACCTGCCTCCGCCTCCCAAGTGCTGGGGTTAAAGATGTGCACCACCACTGCCTGGCTGGCTTTTCTTTTTAAGTGTGGGATGCTTGAGATTCGAACTCAGGTCCTGATGCGTGCATAGCAACTGTCTACTCCTTGAGCCACCTCCCAGCCCAGCCTGTCTCTTTTTCAAACTGCTGTTGTTTTTCTTCATATGACTTCACCCCTCCCCAGAAGACAGTTATACAAGTGACTGTGGGAGGCAGGGAAGCGGCCCTGCAAGGATGACTAAGTCTTCCAAGCTCTCACATGCAGGAGTGTCAGAACTGGCTCTCACTCGCCACAGCCTCCTCAGAAATCCTCTGCTGAGGGGCTGGCTTTTCCTGAAGATCATTCTTTCTTCATGACCAAATGCTGGAATGTGTCACCAAAATAGATCAGCAACCGTGCTCACCACACAGAATCACTATAAAGGGACTTCTAATAAAGAGTCAATTGGTGTTTCCTGGAAGTTCTGTCTCCAGTCACAGCCCGTCAACTGCCTTTGCTCTTCTCTCCCTCACTATCGACTTAGTTTAAAAAAAGAAAGAAAGAAGAGAAAAAGAATTAAATGAAATTCAGCCTCCTGCTGGCACCTCTGGTTTTGGCACCCTAACCCTAAGCAGGACCACAGCCTGCCTCGAAAATAGATAAGGCAGTGAGCACCTGCCTCACCGTCACAGAGCCTCAGGGTTCTGCAAGCCCTGGGAAATAATAGGAAGTTCACCAAGGACTGGGAGACAGGTCAGGCAGAGAAGTCCTTGCTATGTAAGTGTAAGAACCTGGGTTCAGTCCTCAACATTCTTGTAAAAAATCCTGCAATTTCCAGGCCCGTGAGAGAAACCCTATCTCAAAATACAAGGTTAAGAGGGCCTAGGAATAGACAGCCGAAGTTGGCTTCTATCCTTCATAGGCAAGACTGTGCTCGTGCACAGAGAGAGATAGGTAATAGGAATACAGCCGCATGCACATGCGCACGTGTGCACACACACGCAGATAGATAACCCACGAGTTGCATCCCTAGGTACCACCATGAAAGAAGAGAAATAACCCTTAAGAATTGTTTTCTGATCTCCACAAGTTCATCTTCACACACATGCACATGGACCCCAAATAATAATAATAATTAATAAGGGTGTCCAGCCTCCTTTCCAAGGATTTTACCTATGTAAGCTAAGGGGGGATGTTAGAGGTTTTTAAGATTTATTTATTATATTTATATTATTTATTTATTCTATTTATTATTATATCTTAACCTCTGAGCCATCTCTCCAGCCGTTAACTAGAGTTTAACATACACATATATCCTTCAAAGATTTCAGACTCAAACTCCATATTTATTCCATATGCATTATTTTTCCAGGCAGCAGACTCTCCACACAATCTCCTTACAGTGAAGTCAAACAAATGTAAAACTGTCCATGCTTAAGAGATGCTTCTGAGTCCCACAGAACTATTAGATGTCATAAATTTACGGGGAGTATAGAAGCTGGAGCGGGAAAATCTCCAATTTGAGGTCTGCCTAGACCACGTAGCAAGTTCAAGTTCTCTAACTGCAAAGTGAGACTTTTTCCTCAAAAACAAACAAATGGGGCTGGAAACTAGTGCCAAATGGTAATGCCATGGCTCAGCATGCTCGAAGTCCTGAGTTTAATCTCTAGCAGGGTCCAAGGCACATATCTTAAACACCCAGCATTTAGGAAGCTGAAAGATCAGAAACATGTCATTTCCAGTTACACAGTGAGGCTGAGACTAGCCTAGGCTATATGAAAGCTACCTAAAATAAAGGCATAGGTTTGGGTAAACTAAGGCTCACCAGAGCTTTGAAAGTCACCTACCCACTTTGCAAGGACAATCTGGACAAACGTAGGCCTGTGCAGATGTAATTCAAAGATTCAAATCTTTGGCCCCTCCCACCCCCATCCTTTGTTCCCATTAAATAATTCAATTGTGTTCCTCCTCCCCCTTTGGACGTTATACAAGCAGCTGGACCCAAACACCCACCACTAACAACAGAACTCTCTCAGTCTTTAAGAGAACAATTACTTAAGCTTGCCATTATTATTATTATTATTATATTTAGCAACCTCACAAACAGTGAATCAAAATTTCGAAATTTCTAAACTACAGCTTTCTTCTGGCGTCCCCTTTATTCTTTCAAATACGTTTTAATTCAGCAATGTTTTTGAACCCATCAACAAATACTGATCAAATGCAAGTCATCGTAGGGCAGCCTGCAGCATTCACCTTCTTGGGTACCCTCTGCTTTTTAGCGTGCCTCCCACCCCACCACTCCTGTTTTCTCTACACCTTGCCTGCAGGAGTGGGCAGTATCTAAGTCTCCAGCATTGTCCTAACATCTTAGAAACTACACATCCCATCTGTGCCAGAGAATCTTGACTACAGAGAATAATGCCTCTTCTTCCATCCCACCCTCACCCCCAGTGTGGATCCCGGTACCAAAGTACCTACATATCAGTCTAGGTGGGGCCTGGGAATTGGCATGTGTGCTGATGGTTAGTGTCCCTGCAATTGACAATGGATCACCATAGCTTTGCAATTTAAGGTTTATTTATTCATTGTTTACAGGATTTCACTATGCAGCCCTGGCTGTTCTGGAACTCCTGATGTAGACCAGGCTAACTTGGAACTCACAGAGATTGCCCAGCTTCTGCCTCCTGAGCATTGGTTCTAAAGGCTGCACCACTAAGCCCTGCTCAAAGATTTACTTTATTTTTAATTATGTGTATGTGGGGGAGGGGATATGTGCATAAGGAGGCCAGAAGAGGGTCTTGGATCCCCTGAACCTGGAGTTACAGGCCTTTGTGACTGGCCATTCCCTAGCCGATCTTCATCTCTGCAAGATCATCAACCACTCTCAATAGCTGAGCCTTCTCTCCAGCCCAGATTTGGGGTTCTGAAGTGACAGGCTTGATGAAGGAGCCAAATCCTCTCTGAACTAGCCCCCATTCCTGAGCCTTTAGGGAGGAGGTCACTTCTCTGGAATCCCCATCAAAGAGGCAACATCAAAATCTCTCTGAAAACCCTCTAAGGTGGAGTCCCAGACATCAACCAGATTAAGCAGCTATTGTGCTGAATCATCGCGTAACAGGACGAGCCCCTTCCCCTTTCCCAGTTCTTTGGGGGCCTTTGAGGACTCGGGTAGGGTGCCATCTTCCTCACAGCGGCTGCCCCACCCTTGAAAGATGCCAGCCACTCTGGCCCTGGGAACAATTTCAATTGGACTCCAGAGCCAGGGTCCACCTTCTTCAGACTCACGCAACCTTACCAAGAACACCAGTGTTTCACGACCAGTGGTCTCCATGGCAACCGACAGGGTGTCAAAGATACAAATGGTGGGGATTCCAGGAAGGGGTTGGGGGAGCACCCCTCTCCAGTCTCTGAACACACATCCGCCTCCTGCGAGCCGACCCTCTTCCCTCTCGCAGGGTTAGGACACCCACCCAAACCAGATTTCTTTCAGAGGTCTCCGGGGCTCAGCAGTCCCCCAGAGATCACCAGAAAGATGCTGATGGCTTTTCACGGGGTGGGGAGCGATGATGAAGCTCTGGAGAGCAGGATACACTTGACCCCCTCCCGGGGAACCAAGAGGGACCAGGCGCGCGGAGCGCGGGTGGCGGGAGCCGGCCCGGGGGCGGGCGGTCCCTTAAGTCCCACCTTCGGGGCGGTGCCTATCGGCGGGGAGTGTCAGGAAGAGGAAGAGCGCGGTCGGGTGTGCGGTGCGGAGCAGGGGCCCGGCGAAGGCAGCTGCGCGGGGGCCACCATGGCCACGGACGAGCTGGCCAGCAAGCTGAGCCGTAGGCTGCAGATGGAGGGCGAAGGCGGCGAAGCGACCGAGCAGCCGGGGCTCAACGGGGCGGCGGCGGCGGCCGGGGCTCCCGACGAGGCTGCCCAGGCATTGGGCAGCGCGGACGACGAGCTGAGCGCCAAGCTGCTGCGGCGCGCGGACCTCAACCAGGGCATCGGCGAGCCGCAGTCGCCCAGCCGCCGCATCTTCAACCCTTACACCGAGTTCAAGGAGTTCTCCAGGAAGCAGATCAAAGACATGGAGAAGATGTTCAAGCAGTGAGTACCCTCGTGCCCCGTTCCCTGCCATCCTAGACCCGGCCTTGGGCCCGAACTCCCAGTATCCCCAGCCAGGCTCCTGCATGACCCTGACTCACCAGGGCAGAGAACTCTGCTGCCCCTTCCAAAGGACCACGAGGCTTCCAGACCCACCGCCCCAGCGCGCAAGTAGGTTGGAGACACCCCCCACCCCGTTCCTGGCCCTGGCACGTGACCCCTTCTCCTGGCGCTGCTGCTCTTAGGGTACACCACACGAGTTAGGGGCACCCGAGGTTCCTTCCAGATAATCACAGGTCCCCAGTGAGCCCCACCACCACACAGGGTGCCAGCACCCTCTCACAGTTAATGTTACTGCACCTACCACCCTAGACCCCCAAACACCGAGAAAGGGCCGGCGACTTCTCTTCTTCTCCCATCCCAACTTCTAGACTCCCTATCCCCACCACGGTCCAGGCACCCCTAAGTGCCTTTGAAGTGTGGGGGGTTATTCCCGGCACCCGTGCCAGGCATATGCCTTTTCCTAGGGCCCTTTTCATCCCCTTAGCTCCGGTCCCTCGAGTTCTAGGTTGGGAGCCCCCACCCCCACCCCACACACGTGCCGTTTATTCTGTGTTTACTTATGATGGTGGAAACCCTTCAGCCCCTTCCACGCGCTCCCACCCACCCTGTTAGCCAGGTCCCATGTGTTTAACACTCAAGTGGTCTTGCTAGGAAAGGGCTCCTCTGTCCCTGTGCCCTAGTCTAAAACATTTGCAACTCCCCTTTAGGACAGTCTCCCCGGGCCTTAGATCCCTTCCATACACTGTGGGTCCGGCACCCCTTCACTCAGCGGCTCTGCAATGGTGACAGAAGGCTGCCTTCTCCCCAGCGACAGTCGTCTCTTCTTCCTCTACAATCCCTGGTTCCCATACTCTCTCTGGGTAGAAAGGGGGATCCTTGCTAAGTGCCCTGTCTAGGCACTCCCACCCTTACCCTCCAGTTCCTCTGATTCCAAGCTGTACCCTTACCCGGTTAGAAAGGCATCTTCTAGACCTGCGTGCTCAACCATTCCACACCCCACAAAATCAAGCAATATGAAGGAGAGAGAAAGCAAGTGCCTGGGGGGGTAGGGATGGTGTCAATGTCCCTCCATATGACAGTCACCCCACTTCCTGTCATGCCACCTATGGTTCCTAGAAAGGAAACAGTCAGTCCTATAGGTACTAGGCTGGAGTACATCCCAGATGGGGCAAAAAACCACTGAAGCTGAGTTCCGGTGGGGTATGCAGGGAGTGCCAAAGCGATAAACAGTGGGCAGGTAAAGGATTCGCAGCTCCAGCCACACCCAGCTGACAGTGCCCAGACACCAACCAGGAAGCCAGGAAGGGGGTGTTCCCTACATCCAAGGCTCAGATAGTCTCGTCTCATTCATCACTTCTCCACACCCAGAGCCCTCACACAGGAAGAGGGCTCGGTTCCCAGTCTTTCATGGCTAGGAGCCCCATGCTGTTGCTATAAGGCCACCCCCAAACCTCTACATGGAGGGTAAAGGGTCAGAGGACACCCCTGCTTCAGTCTCCACTGAATGACCAGACTAGGAGAGCAGGAATCCACATTCCTTGCTTTTGAACACTAGGGCAACTGTGACTTCCAGATAGAGCTGCTCCGTGCCTCCCACCAACCCCAGGACCCAGGGTGGTTTCAGCACCCTCACACAGATGGAGTCCGGCCACAGACTATTAAACTTCACAACTACAAAATAGTAGGATCAGGATTCGAACTCTGACCGGTAGTTCCCAAAGCCATGATCTTTGCTTCAGAGTTTTCTGTCACAAATACTGCATCAATGTCTCACACATTCCAACACCCTTTCCTGTGTGTGTGTGGCCCCTTTTACCTTTCTCTGCAAGTGACCCTCAGTGTTTTGGGGACCCTAGACACCCCTAAAGAGCAGGCTTGGAGAGCTAACTTTGTAGGGAGCTACTGGGGAGTATGGTCTGGAGGCTGTGTACAGAGCACTCCATTTACTCTGGCTGTTTTGAGGGGACCAAATTTGATAGAGATAATTTTGTGGACTCCTCAGAGCTGACTCTTGGCATGAGGCTGCTGGGGTGTTGGGAGGAGTGACCGAGCAGGAAGGAGAAAGCTGGACCTCAGGGGAAGGAAGTGCCACTCGCCAGAGTCCCTGGCCCGGGCACAAAGCTGCTGATGTTGTATTCAGGGAAACAAGGCCTCACTGTGTCTGAAGAGCCCAGCCCAGCAGAGTCCCGGCTGGGAACCACCACAGACGGCCTCTCAGAGCACAAAATGCCTGTTCTGCTTCTACTGTGCAAGTGGCTGCTGCCTCCTGGGGCCCAGCAGGTCCCAGGACTGCAGCCAGGACTCTGCTGAGAGCATGGGGGCAGGGAGGAGAGGAACCAGTGCCCTTGGGAAGTGGAGCTGGCTTGTCTGTGGCAGCACAGCCACCAGGAAATGTTGTCCCTGGACCTCAGTCTACCCAAGTGCAAGAGAGATGGGCTGTGTGTGATGATCCTCACAGGCTCTTACGTTCTAGCCACATTCCTACGGGGTCTTGGGCCTTGATGCTCATCAGAACTATGGTGGAATCTTCTGGTCCATCCATTCAGTGTGGATGAACAGTGGTCAGGATCTGCCATCCACCACACTGCCAGCCAGCTCCACCCCCTCTCCCCATTTTACAGAAGGGGAAAACTGAGATCCAGAGGGGAGAAGTGACCTGCTCAGGATCATAGGTTTTTCTGAAGGTGGGGCTGAGAGATAACACACTGCTCTAGGCCCTGAATCTTAGAGCCTGTCACTTCCCACCCCCATAGCCTCAGGCTGTATCTAGCCCTCTCCCTCCCTCCCTCACCACCTCCTCCCCTCTCTCTTTCCATTCATCCAGCGTTGTTTCTAGAAGTTTCCAAGGCAAAAGGTATGGGATAGACCCACAAAATTTCAGAGATGGCAACAGTCCAGGAAGATCTCTGGAGAGTTCTCTGTAAGCTGACACTTGCCTGAAAGGCAGGCAGCCACAGAACTGTGAATCTGCTGTGGAATCCGAGGAAGGTGCCCCAGTTCCTTGTCCTGCCTGGCCCCTCCCCGCCCACTTCATCTCATGACCCCTTGCATCAGGCAGGCCAGCTTTTCATCACAAGCTCCTGAGGCACCTGTCCTCTGTCCTCTCTCTTCCCTTCCTGCTCACAGCCTGCAGCCCTCAGAGGTTGTGGCTCCAGCCACATGTGGACTTAGAGCATCTTACTTAACCCTTTCTGGGTCTCTTTCCTCACCTTGATGGTGTTTTCAAGTGTTCCCAACCAAGTACTTGGCACAGTGTCAGTACTTACTAAGTTATTATCACAACCCAAGTTCAGCATATGCCCTGGCCCTGGTAGCCGCCATCATCGCTGACATTGAGGTAGCGCAGAATGAGCCTCTGGCTGCCTCCGCTTCCCCCCAACAGAGCTACCAGGCTGTTAGGCTGGCAGTCGGCCTTTGCTTTGGGCCAGGATGACAGAGATTCAGCTCATCAGCCTCTTTCCTCTTGCCCAACAGACGCTCTCTGATTGACAGCTACATATTGCTTTGATAAATAACAAAAATAGAGAAATGAATTCATTATCACTTAATTACGTGGAAGGCAGGTGGCAGAAGAAAAGAAAAGAGTGAACGGCAGCCCTTGGAGTGGCACAAAACTGGGTCACAGCCCCTTGTCACCCAGCTGGGTCGCTCTGGGCAGATGCAGGGCTTCTGAGCCTCAGTTTCTCCTGTGGAGCCAGGACCTAGCTGGAAAAGCACTAAGAACTGAGTGTGGTAAACCAGAACTGAACTAGCACAAATACCTGGGACTGTAAAGGTCGTGGGTGGTCTTAGAAGACAAGGGTGCTGTCTGTCACCCAGCAGCTGGCTTCTTAAGTATTTGCACATACAAATCCCAGCCGAAGGCCTCATAGGACCCACCAAGTCTGCGGGAGGTCTTCAGTGGGCCCACAGGGCCAGCCATCGAAGGCTTCTGTATTTCTACCATCTGGAAAGCCTTCTGTGGGTGGTGTCAGAGTTTAAGATGTCTCAGGACCCTGTCCTTACTAGAGAGAGTCCCAGGGGGACTCATCTGTATTTCTTAAGGGTCAGTTTCAGTTTAGTCCTCAAGCCCCAAAGGTTGAGTCACTTGACCAAGGTCCTGAATGCTAATTGCGTGACTAGATCCAGGAGGCTATTGGAGTGAGTGGTGGTCTGACCTTGGTTTTCAGAAGCCAGAGATTAACTTGGCTGGGGCTGGGGTGCCTCACACCCCAGGCAGGGATGGAGGATTCCCAACAATGGGCCCCTTCTTCTTTCTTCCCACTTCCCCTCTGCGGCTGAGTCACCCACCCCCACCCCCACCCCCTCCGGGGCTTTCTGGTTTACAACCCCCCCATCTACCTTCTTCCTCTTCTTTACACTCCTCTCTGTCACCTGAGGTCCAGGGTCATCTTCAAACTCCAATGTCATCAGTGTTGCCAGAGGCAGGTCAGAGGAGGTGTCTGCAAAGCCAGCCCAGGTAATTACTTTGCTGGACAGTCCCCACACCCTACAGCCACTAAGTTCCTTCTGGCTGCCCAGCAGCCTTTTTGATGAACTTCTGCTTTTCGAGAACAGAGGCTGTAGGCCAGGCAAGTGTGGCTAGCTGGGACCAGGCGTGGCAGTGCTGAGCAGGAAGTCCTTCCTAGACTCAGCCATTTGGCTCATGAATGAGGTTACTATTGACCAACTGGGTGCCAGGACCCTGGCTTTCTTCTTCTATTATTTATTATTATTATTTTATGTGTATATGGGTGTTTTGCCTGCATACAGGGCATTGGATCACCTGGAACTGGAATTCTAGATAGTTGTAGCCACCATATGGGTGCTGGAAATAGAACCCATGTGCTCTTAACCACTAAGCCATCTCTCCAGCCCTGCTGGCTCCCTTCCTAATATTTTAACTTCCTGCAAGATTCCCACCACCCACTTCACAGGTAGGGAGACTGAGTCTCAGAAGATTAAGGTCCTGTAGCTAGTGAGGAGAGGTATCACTTCATCCTGGGTCAGCTATGGACCCTGATTTTTCCCTCAAGTGGTCCATAGGCCTTCAGCATCACTTGTGCCCTAGAGCTGTCAAATCAGAACATGCATCTCCACAAGTATCTCTGTGTGCAGTGCAGGTCTGTCATCCCAGCTGCTGAGGCCAGAAGGATTGAAAATTCAAGGCCAGCTTGTGCTGGAAACTGGGTTCGAGACCAGCCTGGGCTACTTGGTGAGGTCCTAGTATACATGAAGCCCTGAGGTTAATCCTCAGTAGCACTGAAAGAGAGAGATAAAGTACCAGGCTGCTGCCATGTCCTTATGGGTGACTGTACGCAGGTGATTTTGTCTGTCTGAGCTATTCAAGAATAAGATGAATGGAGCTGAGAGTATGTAACTAACACTTACTGGATTATATTAGACATTAAGTAACAGTCTCCATAATCACTATCATAAGTGATGGTTAAGGGTGGGTGGGATTTAGAGCAGTGACAAGATGCTCCCACATTGCTACCTTGGCTCAGCCTGTGGGAGGTGTCAACCTTGAGGTTAAAACAACCCTGAGCCTTGACAGTCTCTAAGTAAGCAATTGTCAGCTTGAGGGCTCTTATACCACCCTCAGGCTCTCTGGAAACCTAAGGCAGGAGGCCTGTGAACATCACACACTGGTCCCTTCCTAAACTCCAGACTTAGGACTGGCCATCAAAGTCAGATTCTGCCCTAAGGAGAAGTGATTGTGTGTCCGGCTTTTCCCAGGTGTCAGTCAGTGGGGTGGGGGTGGGAGCACACCAGGCTGGCCCTACTGAGTTGTCATTACTGGGACCCACCTGTCCTTCCTTTAGAGATAGGCAAGCAGGCCCAGGCTGGCCAGAGCAGCTAGCAAGGTATCACCTGTCCTCAAGAATGCCTTCCCATCTCTCAGAATTATAGAGGCTCAGGAGCCACTGATGGGGGAGGCCCCAAAATACAGCCACTTAATCATTGTAGTAGAATTAATAAGTTGAAAGCACCTACTGTGTGTTCGCCATTTTCTGATCATGATTACACTTACACCTTAATAATCTTGAAAATAGATATTCATAGCAATAGTGTAGCACATAGATGGGGTGTGCCAGCCTATAAACAGCAGCCCTGTGGTCCCTTGGAGCCAGCAGCAGCACAGGCCTGGGCTGGGTGCCAGAAGGGACAGAATGTGCCCCTTCCCTTTGTTGGGGCAACAGCTGTGATAATGGCTTTGATTCTCAGCCAGTACAGCAGGGATGGGGCTGGAGGAGAAATCAATGCTTCCAAAGGCAAGGGGACCCACCTTAGGGAACAGTGAGCCTCCTGCCCTGGGGGGGGGAGTCAAAACACCACCTGGAAATGCCCAGGAACTTGGCCCTCACAGAAGGCTCGGTGAAGTGATCTCCGCTGCACTATCCAGCTCTGAGTTCTCTCTCCCACCTGGGTGTGGAGGCATCAGGAGCTAGTGTGGGTTTTATCACATTTGGAACTCAGCTGTACGTGTCCCTGCTGACCTTGGCCCATGCACCTCCTTCTGTGTCTCGGTCTCCTTGTCTGTACTTTGCCCGGTACCCAGCATATGGTATAGTGTTCATCAAAGTCTCCTCTAAAGACAACCTGAGGAAGGAGCCTGCCTGGGTACTGGGCCAGGCATCCATACTGCATGTTGTTGGAGCTGGGCATTACTCACCCTTGTGACTCTGAATTATCAGAACTTAGGGAGGGGAGAGACTTATCTAGAAGGGAGCCAGCTTCTCTACAGCACCGTGTTCAGACCTAAAGACAAGGTCTGCCTGGGTGGCAGCTGTAGGGGGGATGATGGGAAGGATTTTTGTCGCTGGCATCCGGGGCAGCAGCTGCTGAGCCCTCCCCTAGAGAACTGTGCCGGGGGAGGCGGGCAGGAATGTGGGCTGGATGCCAGGCCCGCAGCCTCCCTCTGCTTCTGGGGAAAGGTGCTGAGCTCCAAAGCCTGGGAGTTTTGTTGACAGGGCTGGGTGACATTGGCCTTTACAGGCCAACCCCTGGTGGAACATTGGGCCCAACCTCCCCTATCTCACCTGCATGCTTGAAAATGTGAGACTACCCTGACGGCCCAGGAGGAAGAGGGAGGCAGAAGAGACCGCCACCCGCTGTGGGAGCCTAGGATTATCACTGCCCACTCTGGTGGGCCAGGCTGTGGAGAGGAACCCTGAGGGCTAATCTCTCTGCTCTTGAAGCCTCCATTCCTGCTCAGAAAGGCAGTGGGGTGAGAGGTGAGCTGAGCCCACCTAGCTCAGGGGCTGTGTCCAGCCTTCTGAGAACAGCTGTACACCAGCTTGAAGACATGGGTACAGTCCCCCGTCACCTTCCTTACTTAGAGGAAGAAAAGCAGAGAGACTGGAGCTGTGACAGACCCCTAAGTCAGGCCTGGAAGGATAAGTAAGTTATAGAGGGGGGAAATCCTAGGGAGCCCCTTAGACATCTATCCAGACTGATCCACCCTACACACACTTATGCACACATGCACGCACGCACGCACGCACTTCACTTCCATCTAGGCCTCTCCCCTCAGCCCTGCACTGTCAAACCCTTGGAGAAGCCAGCATGGGTTCTTTATTATTTCCTTGCATTTAAGACAGCCTTAGCTGGCCTTGAACTCTCTCATGTAAACCAAGCTGGCCTCAAACTTACTGCAGTCTCCTGCCTCTGTCTTCCAAGTGCTGAGATTATAGGCAGATGCCGTTACACTCAGCTATAGCATAGTGGGGTTTGGTTTTTACTGATTTTGGGGGATTTTTTTTTCTTTTTTAATTTAGTGTTCTGGGGTGTGTGTGGGTGTGTGTGTGGGTGTGTGTGTGTACTCCTGAATGTATATGCATGTGTATTTTATGATGCAGTACCCCAGAATGCCAAAAGAGGGAGTTGCGGAGCTGGAGCGCAGTGGTGGTGAGCTGCCTGACTGGGGTGCTATGAATCAAATCCTGGTCCTCAAGCCTGAGCAGCAATGCTTTGGGACTCCAGGGTGGCTTTTATTTTCTCACTGTTACTGCCATTTTCATAGTGAGGATGCGAAATGCTTGGGGCAACATCTGACGCATGATCTTGATGACATTAACAGGTCTTAGATACCTCCTGTCGGCTAGTCATTTTATATCTGTATTTATCCTTTAATATCCCTAAAGGCAGATAATAACATTTGGTTATTATCATTAGCATGTACTAAATACCCACTGTGAGCATGGCCCTATGCTAAGTCAGCTTTAACCATCTCCCAATCCTTGCCTCAGTCCCAAAGTGTGTTCTTTAATCTGCATGGTAGAAATGGTGAAGGTGAGGTTCATGGAGACAATGACCAGCGAGAACACCTGGCCAGCAGAGGCAGAGTTGGGGTTTAGATTCCATGTGAGCATGTAATCAAGCCTTAGATTAGCCCTGCCAACCTAGCTTTCGGCCACATTGTGGACATACATTTTTAGGGGCTTTGAAAAATGGTCCCCTCCTCCAGTGCCACCTCTCACCTTGGCACCAGGCTTCTGGCTCTGTGTACCTGGCTTAAGGATTGATTTTTTTTCGGGGGGGGGGGAGGGAACTGTTGCCAGCTCCTGTATTGTCCCCTGGGGACTAGAGTCTGCCTGGGTTGGAGCCCAGCCTTAGTAATTGATTGACCTTTGATTGATGTAGACTGCGGTTTGGGGCCTGGCCTGGCCCAGCCTGAAGTTGCCAGAAACCAAGAAATCCACAGCCCAACTTGACATCCAAGTTTAGATATGGTATGAGCTTCATTTAGACTGAGTTGTTCTGGCTTTGAAAGAAATATAGACCTTGAATGTAGGTCCAGACCCCCTTGAATGTAGACCCAGAAAAACAAGGGACATATGTCTCCCAAGCTGGGTCTGAATCCCAAGCTACCTCCTTCCTCAATGATCCTTCTCCCCATTCCTGACCCGCTATGATTGCTGAGCATATGAAAATAAAGTGCCTGGCAAGTAATGGCTACTTGGCAGATAACTGAATCTCACGGTGATAGCTACCATGCAGAGCTGGCCACTACTCGTGTAGACTCTTTGCTGTGGGCATGGCATGTATGAGCCCAGGCAGGTCTCCCAGTAACCAAGAGGCACTGTGATGTCTGGGTTTCTCAACTACAATCCAGTGACATTTAGGTTAATGTTGATTGTCAACTTGACACAATTTAGAATCCCCTGAAAGGGAACCTCAGTAAAGAATTGTAGATCTGGTTGGCCTGTCTGTAGGGGATTGTATTATGCTAATTGATAAGAGAAGATCAAATATAGGAGTGGGTGGCACCATTCCCTGAGTTTGGGTCTTTAATTATATAACAGTATTATTCTAGTTTCCTTCTTGTGCTGGGCTAAAACACTCGAACCAAAAGCCATTTGGAGAGAAAAGGATTTATTTGGCTTACACTTCGCTGTCATAGACCATCACTGGGAGAAGTCAGGACAGGAACTCAAGTAGGAGCTTGAAGCAGAAACCATAGAAGAACACAGCTTCCTCTGGCTCATGCTCAGCCAGCTTCCCTATACAGTCCAGGGAATGGTGCTGCCCACAGTGGGCTGGGACCTCCTAATCAGTTAACCATCAAGGTAATTAACCTGCAGGCCAATCTGATCTGGGCAAACCCTTCTCAGGTAACGCTAGGCTGTGTCAAGCTGACAGTTAGCGCTAACTAGGACAAGTATGGAAAGAAAGCTGAGAAGAGCCAGCAGGAGTTTATTCACACTCCTGTGCTGGGTATGATGTGACCAGTTGCTTCAAGCCCCTGCCTTGACTTTCCCAGCCATGGTGGCTGGATCCGGCTGTTCTCCTTGTAGGGAACTATCCTGGATGCTGTAAGCATCTTCCTTGTTGTTTGCTCAGCAGCATCCGTGACTCCTAGTTAAGACAACCAAAAATGGGTCCAGGTGTTGCCACATGTCCCTTAAAGAACACGCCTTCTGTGTTGTGCTGAGGGAGAGCTCAGACAGTCTGACATCAGAACTATGACATGCCGTCTCTGACCTTCTGGAATCCAGGCTCAGAAAGTAGGGGGACTTTGTGGTACTAAGTGGCAAAACGGTGAGGAATCCTGTGTCTTGCCCTGGGAAAGGCAACCCACCTCCATCAGGCACTCATGTTGTCAAAGGCATGCAGCAGGTACCAGCATACTGTAGCAACTGACCTGTAGGCATACTGTAGTGACAGGAGCAATGCCCAGTCACCTCGAGGGTCCTTCCTGCTGTAGATGGAGACTGGACCCCGCCTGCCTCACTGACATCCCACCACATTCTCTCACACTTGCCTCTACTCCGGCAGTCCTTCTACCCTGAGGGCCCCCTGGCCTGCCTGTCCCCACCCGGCCCTCTCACTCTGTAGGGAATCCACGATCCCAAGTCCCATGTTTGCTGTGCCTCATTACTTCCAAGGCCTGACTCATTCAGGCACGAACTATTTATACCCCTCACACGGATGCTTGTCTGGGCACTCTCAGCAGACACTGTTCTGCAGGTGGCCAAAGGATGCAGGAGGAGGCTGGGCACAGGCAGACAGACAGATTGATAAGTGCATCAGCCTAGCAGACCTGGGATATTAGCCCAGCTCTTTCCTTACTGCTGTGTGACCTTGGACAGGTCAATTAGCCTCTCTAAGCCTCTGATTATGAAAACTGTTAAATCAAAGTAAGCAATAAAGTTCCCATCCAAAGGCAGCTTTCAATTCCTGGGGGCTGTTAAATGTCTAAAGTCGAGGGCAGCTGTATGTCCCTGGAGAAGGGCAAAAGGGTCCCACAGGTAAACACTAAAAGCTGTTTATCGAACACCTTCGTGTCAAATGTTATCACCTATCCATCTGGAGGCCTCAGGTACCAGAAAATCCCTGTGTGTCACCCTGAGGCCACTCTCGAAAGGCTTCTGTCCCAAGAGACAGTCACCCTGACAAGAAGGCCTGATGGACTTGCAAGCCAAGTCATTGCTTCAGGTGTGGGCAGTACCTTAGCTGCTAGGAAACAGGCTGGAGGCCACCTCTGGCCACTCACAACACTAGGAATGTGACCACAGCAAAGGGACATGTAGACACTATTCTCACCGATCCCTGTCTCACCAGGCTGTTGGTGGCAGAGGAAAGAAGGGAAAGGCAGAGATAGGCCTCGTTATCAGCTGGTTCTGTGCCAGGCTACCCGGCACACCCCCTCCCCCGCCACTCCCTACAGACTCCCAGAACAGCCTGTTCCTGAACACACCCAGGTCCACCGCCCCTCTGTGACCATGGCCCTTTCTTCATCTGCCTCCCTCCCGGACACAGTCCTCCACAGAGGCTTCTGAGACTCTTCTTGGCTTTGAATTCATTCATGAGTCATTTATACAACAGTTGAAGCACCTATTAGGTGCTTTTTATTCCCTCTCCTGGCACCTAGCATGAGCTGGAGCAGGAAGTCAGATCCCCTTGTGGATCCCATGTGAGGGGATGTAGCTTAGTGGTGAAGTGGGCCATGCACTACAAAAACATAAATAAATAGTTGGCATAACAATGCACAACGTGTGGGAGGCAAAGGGAAAGGGTTGCTACAAGAGCAAGAACAGCCTGGCCTACATAGTGACTTCTAGGACAACCCGGGCTGCATAGGGAGACTGTCTGAAACATGTAAGAGACCACCTTCCACACCCATGCTGTTCCCTGATCACCAGGGATAATTTTGTTCCTCCCCTACCACCACCACCAACATACCCAGGAGACAGTTGACAGTGTCTGGAAGACATTAGGCTGTCATAACCCAGGAGGACTCCTTCTGTGAACACCCCACAGTGTAGAGGGCAGCCCTCACAGTGAAGAGTGGCCCAGCCTCAGCTCACAAGGGCCTCCACCTAACTGGAGCCACAGATCTGGCCAGGGTGCAACTGAGACACTCTTCAAGTGCCTGTAGAGGTGCCTGGAGCAGACAGCTGGATCCACGGGTATGGTGTGACTTCTTTCTGCCTATTCACACCACATTAGTACAGGAGGCTGTGGCTTCCTCCCTCAAGTCTCGGGTTTATGTGAGAAGAATTAGCACTGTTTAAAATACAGGATGCTGCCAGACCAACCACATGGCGAGGTTCCTTCCAGCTTTGATAAGAAGGCATTGCCCGCTTCCTGTATCCCAGGCTTGTGGCCTCGTTACTTCGTAAGACATGAAGCACGTCAGACTATCCTTAAGCCTCTCTGTGCCCACAGGTATGATGCCGGCAAGGATGGCTTCATCGACCTGATGGAGCTCAAACTCATGATGGAGAAGCTGGGGGCCCCCCAAACTCACCTGGGCCTGAAGAGCATGATCAATGAGGTGGACGAGGATTTTGACAGCAAATTGAGTTTCCGGGAGGTGAGTCCATCCCTAGGCTCTTCCCGACCCTGCCACTGGTTGACCTTTGTAACCCAGTGGCCTTGTCACAGACCAGTCAGCTCTGTATAACTGATAGCTATACGAGGCTTGCAAGGCATTCTTGGCAGGTGTCCTGCCTCAGCCTCCTATTTTTAATGATTTCTATATGCCCAGTTGAGCTGTAGAAAAGGCTGTGTGCTCCGAAGGCCCAGGGATTAGGGAAGGTACCTGAGGGACAATTACACAGTGCCTGGTCCAGAGGAAAGTGAGTGATATGTACTGCCAAGGGGACCAGGTTTGATGCGAGCTCACTTCATTCTCTGAGGCAGAAGCTATGGACCAGCCTGTTCACAGACTTGCAGGAAGGATGGAGGCTCAAAGCATAATTACTTTGTTTCTAGACCCTAAACAGCATGGGGTTGCCTGTGTGGGGAGCTAGGTGCTCAGGGAGTTTCTTGGGCTGTGGGAGGTGACAAAAGCCAGGAAAGAATGTCAGAGTGGTCCTCAGGAATGCCTTGTGGTCATTCCCTTCCCAGCCTTTCAGCCCTTAAGCCTTTTGCCATCTCCAAACTATCTTCATCCTGTAGAGTGGGGCAAGGTCCCTCCGGGCTTTGTGGATTCCATGCAGGTGAGCACACACACAGCCTTTCCTCAGAGAGATCTGAGCTGGGCCTGGGTGTGTGCAGGGACTTTGTTCCAGTTGATCCTTGCTGACCCCCGTGTCTTCCTCTGCAGTTCCTTCTGATCTTCCGCAAGGCAGCTGCAGGCGAATTGCAGGAAGACAGTGGTCTGCACGTCCTGGCCCGCCTCTCTGAGATTGATGTCTCCACAGAAGGCGTTAAGGGTGCCAAGAACTTCTTTGAGGCCAAGGTGAGGAGCCAGGGACTGGGCATGGTGTGCCGCCCCGGCTTAGTTCGAGGACTGGGACAGCCCCTCCTGCCCCTGGGAAGGCTGCAGAGGAGAGCCGGGGCTAACTCCCTGGGGTGTGCAGCGCTATGGGGCTCTTAAAGAGGGAGCCTGCCAGCATTGCCCCCTAGAGACCCTGTCCCGTTAGCTCTACCCTGGAGGAAGCTGAAGGGTCCTCAGACATCATCCATACGTACCGCCTCCTCCCCTTCAGCACATGCATAGATAGAGGGGACACATTTGATCCAATGGCTCCTCAAGTCCTGCCCACCTAAGCCCCTACCTATTCTTTTTCCTTATTCCTTCCTCTTTTCCAAACTAAGACCTTGTTTCCCAAGCCACGCCCCCCCATCTTCCAGCCTTTGCTAGAGATACCAGAGTTCATTAGCAGACCTGTATGCCTTACCTTAGGACAGGTCATCAAGGGCCTGCATCATTCCTGTCAGCAGAGCCCTGCACTGCATCAGCCAATGGAATAGTGTCTGTCTCTCACTCTCGTCTATCTCTGAGAGAGATGGTCTCATATATATAGCCCAGGCTGGCCCTAAATTTCTGGTCCTGCTGTCTTCCTCTCTCCCTGTGCCAGGATCACGTGTTCAGCCCCATACCCCGTTTTTTGAGGTCCAGCTCAAACCCAGGATGTCATGCATGCTAGGCGAGCACATTACCAGCTGGACTCTATCCAGCGCATTATCTTAATCTCCCCTCACGAGCCCCTGTGGTCGATTACTGGGTGCTGGATTCTATATGGGGAGAGACAGGACACAGAGGGGTGACTGTGGCTCACAAGGACCACTATTGGTGATCCTGGGCCAGGAGATGAGCAGCTCCAGGGGTCATATGGGGGCCACATATCTGACCTATCAACCTTGCTCCCAGGTACAGGCCATCAATGTGTCCAGCCGCTTTGAGGAGGAGATCAAAGCCGAGCAAGAGGAAAGGAAGAAGCAGGCTGAGGAGGTGAAGCAGCGGAAAGCGGCCTTTAAGGAGCTACAATCCACCTTCAAGTAGCCAGGGCCAAGGCCGAGACCCGGCCCTGCCCAGCGTGCAGTCTGGGGGCAGGGGTGGGTACACGAGACCCGTGGGAGACAAGCCGGAGTCCTGGTCCTGTCTGCCAGGACCATTGCTAAAACCTAAACTATACATGAATGGATCTCATTCAGGAGTCTCCCCAGTGGATGGGCCAGTCCCTGCTCCCTCCCGCTGTTCCTGAGGCTGTGACACCAGCCACCAGCCACCAGCATCCTCGCTCTGGCCACCCTGCTGCCTGCTCTAGCCCAGCTCCATCCCGCTCACCACGCCCCTGCCTTGTGTACCAGCTACTTTCTCCATCCACCTACCCTTGGCTCCTTTCTAGATAGGGACCAGCAGAGAGAGAGAGTTCCCTCCTCAGGACTCTTCCTTTCAAATCAGCCCCTTTTCTGCTGGGTGTGGAGAAACTTCTGTTTTGAAGAAGAGATCTGGGTGGGCCCTAGGACTCTAGGCTGATATAAATGAGATTAGAAGTGGAGGGACTCCTATTTTGGTGAAGAAACCCAGGCCCTAGCACTCCAGGCTGATATAAATGGGGCCCAGCCAGGTAGGGTGAAGGCCACTGAATCTACCTCACAGGCTACACTCTGCTTGGCATGACATGGGGACGTGAGTGTTAGGACTCTGTGGGGAGGGACTGATAAGTCAGTTTTTGGCACCCTACACCTAGAACAAGCTGAGGGTCCCAAGATGCTATGGAGGGGAGAGCGGGGTACCAAGAAATTAGCCTTCCTATGGAGGACCTCAGCACTCCGCCTTGGTTCCCAGGGAGTGCCTGATGTGTGTGCTGACAGCAGGACATGAGGCCGGCCAGCACCCCTTTCATACTATTCTCCCCTGGGTTTGTCACCAGCAAGAGCACCTGCCTGTCATGCCCACCCCTAGAACGCATGGGGATACCCCAAGCCCATCCATCCCCAGACAGGCCATAGTGAACCCCTTGCCATCTCTCCATAGCGCTCATGTGCTTGCTCACGTGTGTATGTGTGTATCTGTTGCTGTGTTGTGAAACTGTGACGTTACCCAGTCTAAGTGAATGGCCACAGAAGCCACTGTTATGCAACGTTCAGTGTGTCACTGCTTTTGAAACTCAATAACTCTTTATTTTACTACAATGCCCCAAGAGTCCCCAGCTCCCCCTGTGGGATTTGCAAAGGTTTTATTTTTTCGGTCTTAGAACCCATGAGAAGCGGAGAGACGAAGCCCAGCCCTTCAGCTGTGGCTCTGGCTTATGTTTGCCTTAGTGGATATGTTTATACAGATGAATATAAATTCCCTTTACTTTTGGATTTGGGGATTTTATTTTTTGTCCTCTCTCTCGCCACCCCACCCCCCCCAAAAAAAGAAAACAGCTACTTCTTCATTCAGTGGTACGATTATTTTTTTTAACTAAAATGAGATAAAATTCTATATTCTTATGTGTGTGTGGTTTTTGACGGTTACCTGAGAGCAAGGAACAGGACAAGGATAAAGTCACCGGATTTGGGAAGTCACATCCGGAGCCTGGGGAGGCGAACCTCCTGATGAGCAGGTTGATCCTGAAGCTTCTTTAAAACATTATGGATCTAAGCACTAAATATATTAAAGTCACTTCATCCTTAGAGGAGATCACTGAAGGGGCACTACGTCTTTTAATACCCTCTTAAAGATAATAATAGGGGGCTGGAAAATGGCTCAGTGGTTAAGAACACTGGCTGCTCTTCCAGAGGCCCCAGGTTCAATTCCCAGCACCCACATGGCAGCGCACAACCATCTCTAGTGGGATCTGATGCCCTCTTTTGGCACAAAGGTGTACATACAGATAGAGCACTCATACACATAAAATAAGTAAATAAATCTTAAAAATAAATATGTAAGAAGGTCACCAGTCAGGCCAGATGGGGCAGCAGGATCCTACCTAGGGTGGCTAGCCTGTGGCCTATGTTTTCCTCATAGGGCCACCAGATTTCACAGATATAGGACAGTGTCAGCCGACTTCCAAATGATGACCAGAACCAGATGTGCGTACCTGTCACTGCTGCCTTCCAGAGGCTGAGGTGAGGGGAGAGTGTTTAAGCCTGGTTGGTCTGGGCTGTACTGCAAGACCCTGTCTAAAGAAACTTAACAAAATGTTACAGAGGTTCAGAATCAGTGAGCCCGCATGGTACAGATACTCAGTGTTCCTGGAGTGGGATGGGGGTAGTGGCACCAGCTGCCTGTGTGGTACCCTGGTATACCCATCTCCATCTGCTGGACATGTGGGTGGACTGGGGTCTCCAGATCTTTCCAGACTTGTGGTTACAGACACAGCCTAAACTTAGAGGGGGAAGTTTCTGATTTGTCTGGGTGCTTCTGCCCCCATGTGGCCATGAGTGGAACTGCAGCGTCTGGTGGCCCATTGCTCCTTCCTCCCAGTCTTGACTGGGAAGGACAAAGATCTGAGGGCATATACCCTAAGGTTCACCATTCCTCACATGCTACCCAATGCCTGACAGACTACCACCACTAACAACATTTTAGGCTAGGCATCGCCTTTCAGTTCCACCCCCTTGCAGAGATCCCTGCAAACGTCACAGCCAGCTGGGAAACAATCCTGGTGAAATTATGAGTGTAACTCGGATCAGCACAACTGAGGTGGTTCTGGGTCAAAACTTCTGGAACCTGGTGCCAAGGGATTTATTTTTCACATATTTAAGTACCATAAAACTTTCAGGAAAAGTTTCCATTGACAGTTACCACAACAAAGCATTACAGGTGGCTGTATTGAAACTCCTTTGCAAAGAATGTATCTCTAGCAAAGTTCCTGTGACCTTTTCTATTTACTGAGAAACAGGGTTCAGGAGTCAGTCTTGACTGGCTTTACAGACTAGCAAAGATTACTAGGTATTAGCACAACCGCTCACGGCCTCCTGGATGAAAAATGGGTGTCAATTCTTCCTGTGACTAAGAAAGCTTTGTTTTCAGAATTGTTCAACAATTCTGGGTTTTTTTGCTGCTTATCTGAGGGCTCTTGTCCTTGTTCTAGGGATTTCCTACTTGCTAGAGCGGTGATTCTTAACCTTCCTGATGCTGCAACCCTTTAATACGTACGGTTCCTCGCATTGCAGTGACCCCAAACATAAAATTACTTTGTTGCTACTTCATAACTGTAATTTTGCTACTGTTATGAGTCATAATGTAAACATCTGATATGCAGGGTATCTGATATTCGATGCCTTGTGAAAGGATCATTTGCCACCACCACCCCACCCCCCCGCAAAGGTCTCAACCCCACAGGTTGAGCACCACCGTGCTATGGGACAGACTCAGGGGAAGGGGAGGAAATCAAAAGGAACCAGCTTCCATTCCAGCTTCAACTGGCCTGCTGATGAGTGTGGGCTCTGGGCCCTCAGAATCCAAGACCAACAGGCTGATTCTTGGGTGCCAGAGCCTCAGCCGTTGGGGACCTCAACCTTAGCCCTCCAAGATCCTACCCGCCCACTGCACAGCCCTATGGAGAAAGCCAGCTGAGAAGTGAGGAGACCTCAAGTGCTTCCAAAAGCATCCCTGGAGCATGGTGCATTGGGATGATCAGAAGAGTAAAGCTAGCTTGGGCTCCACAGCCCCACAGGATGGAAGGAGAGAATCAGCTCCTCTGAGCGGTCCTCTGATCCCCACGTGTACACCATGGTGTGTGTGCACGCATAGAAATACTTACGTGTAATTTTTAAGTTTTTTAAAATCCAAACAAATAAAAAACTTCCCCAGGCCCCATCTTCTCACTAACCCTCTTTACTAGAACCCAGACACTTAAATCTCCATTGCTTTCCAGATCCTTCAAGCACTTTTTTTTTTTTTAAAGACACAAGGTCTTACTATGTAGCCCTGGATAGCCTGTAAATCTCAGTGTAGACCAGGTTGGCCTCAAACTCTGAGATCTACCTGCTTCAGTCTCCTGAGTGCTGGAGTTAAAAGTGTACACCATCACACCCAACCTCCCAATGAGCTTACCACTCTACCTGGCTGATCTGAAGCTCTTCAGTGGACCACCAAACTCTTCCTGAGGCCATAATTCTTCTCTGTGGTATTTGAGGCTCCCCTACTTTGTGAGCCTCATTTAAGAGGCAACAGCTGCCACCAAGTCTTGTCAAAACAAGGCAGAAAATCCAGGCCCCTGTCAGGAGCATCTGTCCTTTCTCAGGCTCTCCTCCCCCACAACCTTCTCTGGAGGCCACAGGGCATCATCTGACCACATCCTAGCACGCACACACATCTTTAGTGGTTACTTTTCCATTACACCCTTTGGCCCTGAGGTCCTCGGTCCTGAAGGCTATACTGGAAATCGGGGACATGATGGGAAACAGTGGAGGGTTGTGAGTTCCTCAACACCTCCAGGGCTCCAGTTCATTCTGAATGTGGGATGAGGAGAGAAGAAACCTTACCTGTATCCCATCAGACTCCCACCCAGATGGATCTCATCTTCTACAGAATTCCAGCCAGGGTCCTCTTCTCCAGGAAACACATCACCCTGGCTGACAGGGAACTCCCTCCTATACACAGGGCATACACATAGCAGGTGCTTAATGAATCTTGGGGTAATGAATGAATCTATTCATGTTTATGTATATATATACATATATATATATATATTGCCAAATAAAACACAGCTATAAATAGACAAGCCAGTACAATGTCAAGTCCTATCCCACAGTCACAGGAAATCCACCAGCCACCTATGATAGCTTTTGCAGTCTTTCTTATGGTGACTAGAAAAGTCAGCCCACCCAATATCACAGTATGGGCCAACGCAAATGGTACCCTCTCCCTAGCCACTCTACACCAGAGCCAGGACCAGAATGCCAAAGTGACTCCTGCTCACCTCACCAGCTGCTCTTAAGAAATGGCTGCTCATAAGCACACTGCAACATCCCAGGGCAGTGCCAAAGCCCTTGAGAACACTTTTTATTTCTTTAAAATCAATTGGAAATGGATCTGGAGAGATGGCTCAGTGGCTAAAAGCATTTGCTACTCTACAGAAGACCCAAGTTTGGCTCCCAACACCTACATAGCAGCTCACAACCAGTTCCAGCAGATCCAGTGTCCTCTCCTGGACTCCTCTGGCACCAGGCACACAGATGATATACAGATACATGTGTAGAAAACATTCATACACATAAAATCATCTTTACATTTAAAATAATAATAGCAAAATCTGCAGAAAAATATACAAATTGAGTTAAAGTCATCTACAAAGGCAGACAGCCCCGGAGTTTAGATCAGTATTCCGATGGATGATAAAGGCCCTTTGATTTCACTCCGCCTTGGAAACCCCATACTTCTAGCCAACCACATCTCCTGCCCAAATTAAACAGTAATTACCGAGGTCAGGAAAAGGCCTTGTCAGAACAGGTTTGTCCCCAGGCTGAGCTCAGCCTTGACCCCTGTAGCCTCACCCCCCTCTTTGTGCCTATAAATGCTCAGCCTGCCTCCGCAGCAGCCAGTCCTGAACGCCTGACCATGTTGGGAATTACAGTCCTCGCTGCCATCGTGGCTTGCGGTAAGCCTGGGAGTGGGACAAGGGGCATCCTCACAGAGAGATGCAAGATTAAGCTAGACTTGGGGTGTCCTCTGTTCTCCAAGAAAGGAACTTTGGGGTCCCATGAGGGTCAGTTAAACCACTTCCAAACTAATAGGTCCTGGAGAAGGGATGAAGACCACCCTCTGAGGTGTGAGGCTTAGACAGGAGGCCTTGAGCAAGGCCCACAGTAGATGCTTCACCCCATCTTCACTCCAGGGAGCCACTGAGCCTGTCTCCTCTTGAGGGACCCCTTGCTCTCCCATTTTGGTGGCATTCTCCCAAATTTCAAGCTGAAGGGTTCAATAGGGTTTGGTTTGGTTTAGGCAAGTGAAGGCACTGACCAGGAGTGGATCTGGGCTCGCTAGATGCAGAAGCAAACTGGACAGTATACAAGTATTAGGTTTGTCCATATAGCCATTCAACAATGGGGACTATCCCACAAAGGTCCAGTGATGCTCGGTACCCTGCCTTGGGACCACTTGCTGGCTAACAGCCAGAATGCCAGCCCCATCTGCCTTACCTCAGAGTACATACTCTTAACCACTCCACGTGACTTCCTAGACATGACAGTGTGGGACTTGGTGTAGTCCACACTGAAAGCTCTCTCTCTCTCTCTCTCTCTCCCTCTCACACACACACACACACACACACACACACACACACACACGCTGGGGGCTAAGACCCAGAGACCTAGGTGGACTCCTCCGAATCATCAGATAGAATAGGAGCCCCCACCAACCCTGAATTTCCCACCTGCCCTCCCGTCTCTCCCCAGCCTCCAGCTGTGGGGATCCCACCTTCCCACCCAACCTGTCAACCAGAGTGGTAGGCGGAGAGGATGCTGTCCCCCATAGCTGGCCTTGGCAGGTAAGGAAAGGCTGATGCAGAGGTTGGAGAGACAAGGCTGGGGCATGGTCCTGGAAGGCTGACATGAGGTTCTTTTGCAGATCTCTCTTCAGTACCTCAGGGATGGCATATGGAGGCACACCTGTGGGGGTACTCTGATCACCAACAGACACGTCCTCACCGCTGCCCACTGCATCAAGTGAGCGGGGATGACACCTGGAGTATCTAACGCTCCAGGCACGGGGCTCTGTTAGCTATTTTCCTTTACTAATTCCGGTGTTCATTTAATCAGTTGAAAGAATTTCTTGAGCACCTACTGTGTGCCAAGAACCAGCAAAGAAGACAAAAGCCAGCCTCTGGGGTTATTTTGTTAGAACGTTATATTCTGCTATTCTAGTGGAAGGCAGAGCAATAGAGAAATGGGTAAAAGGGCAACTTATCAAACAGAAATGGGGCTGGAAAGGGGAAGGGTACAAGGTGGGTCTGGCTTGAAGGTAGCCCAGAAGAGGGAGCGAGGGAGGGAGGAAGGGGGGGAAAGGGGGAGGGAGGGGGTAAAATAAGGGAGCTGGGACTGAAGCTGAGTTCGTGGGGTTCCTTCTTAGCATGCACAGAGCTGACTCTCTAGTGCTGCATAAGAGCAGGTATGATGGCGCCCGTAAGCCCATCACTTGACAGGTAAAGGAAGGCTGAAGACTATCCTTGGTTGGGTATCCTTGCACTTGAGGCCAGCCTGGGCTAAAAAGAAGAAAAAAGGAAAGGGGATTGGAAGTGAGGGAAAGAGAAATGACAAAGGAGAGGGAGACAGAAAGAAAGATGGACCTGGGAGAAGATCTCCCTAAAAAGGGCAAAGACACCAAAGGAGGCAGGAAGGACATCGTTGATCTGTGGGATTCCAGCCACAGCCAGCATGAAGGAGGCACAGCCCCTCTTTGATGCCTGGGGACACTGGGGCTGCCCTTTAAGCAATGGCTGGGTTGGTCTAGCCGCAGCTACAGCAGCAGTTCTGAGGGAATTCTGTTTCCTAGCCTGCCAGGCTAGGGGGGCAAGGCCATACCTGGCCTGAGCCCCTGGCCATAAGCCCCGGGCCCCTTCTCCCATCTTGTCAATGGGGACAGACACTCTCTTTCCCACAAGGCCCTACTGTAGAGAGAGGAGCAGGTCGCCAAGGCTCTCAGTTCCTGGCTGGCCTACCATAAGCCACTTGGCGTCTCTTTCCTCCTCATAGCAATGACTTAACTTACCGTGTGGCCCTGGGGAAGTACAATCTGACGGTGGAGGATGAAGAAGGTTCTCTGTACTCAGAGGTGGACACCATCTACGTCCATGAGAAGTGGAATTCACTGTTCATTTTGTGAGTGCCAGCACTGGGGTAGCATGGGAGGGGGTCCCCAAGCTGGAGCCCCAGAGTCTGACCCCTGCACTTGGCATGTGCAAACCACAGGATCACAAGATGACACTCATTCAGTCCTTCACACAGACCAAAGATTAGGGCTAAGTACATAAGCGACCGCTATCTCCAAGACTCCCACCCAATCCACCCAACCAGAGGCTGAGCCAATGTCACCTACACCAAGTTCTGGGCACATGCCCAGACTGAAACAGGCATGTGAGATATAGTCCTTCATCTAAGCCTCACAGAAGCCGGAGACAAGAAGCTAAAGGTAAGAAATAGAGCTTGTGTGCAGTGTGGTGACACAAGCCTTTAATCCCAGCACTGAGGAGGCAGAGGCAGGTGAGTCTCTGTGAGCTCAAGGCCAGCAGGCTGGTTTCCATAATGAGTTCCAGGACAGCCAGGGCTGTGTGGAGAGTAGAGAGTGAGAGAGCAGACACCTGACATCCTCCACACATACATGGCACACACACACACAGTCATTTGTCCACTGCCACCGAAGCTTGACACCCAGCGCCACCTTCCACACACTCGCCAAAGCTCTGCTTCGCATTTCAGGAATGACATCGCCATCATCAAGCTGGCTAAGCCAGTGGAACTGAGCGACACCATCAAAGTGGCCTGCCTCCCAGAGGAGGGCTCCCTGCTGCCCCAGGACTACCCCTGCTACGTCACTGGCTGGGGTCGCCTCTGGAGTGAGTACAGCCTTCACTGGGAAATCCCTGAGGCTTCCTGGAGGAGGTGCCAAGATCAGCATGTCGCCCACATTCTCTCTCCTATCTGATATTTTCATAGATTTTAAACCTTTGTTTGAAGCAGAGGGATCATATTCAACCTGTCTCAGTACAGAGTGAGTTCGAGACCAGCCGAGGCAACTCAGGAAGACCCTGTCTCAAAATAAAAAGTTAAAAGAAGGCTGAGGATATAGCTCAGTGGTAGACTGCTTACCTAGCATACTCAAAGCCCTGGGTTTGATTCCTAGCACAGCAAAACAGAAGGGGGAGAGGGTGGGCAAAGACACTGATCTCCAAACTAAAGACACATAGTTTCCAAGGGACCAAGACCCAAAGATTTGGGTCATACTGATGAAGGGCACACGCATGGTTCCCACAGCCTTTTGTGCACCAAAACATGCCTTTGCTGGGTTCCAGTCTCCTGCTGACTGGGGGCCAGAGCTATGGCCGGGCTAAGGACACAGGCTGACACCCTGGCATGACTGCTTTCTCCTCAGCCAATGGTCCGATTGCCGATGTGCTCCAACAGGGCCTGCAGCCCATAGTGAGTCACGCCACGTGTTCCAGGTTGGACTGGTGGTTTATCATGGTCAGGAAGACAATGGTGTGCGCTGGGGGTGATGGAGTCATCTCTGGCTGTAATGTAAGTACTCTGACCCAACACCAGGGGACAGCCAGGAGGGAGGTGGGCAGAGCAAATTGAACCCCTCCCTCCAAGAAGCCAAGCCCTGATGGACCCTGGAGCCCTAGGAAAAAGCTGTCACTCCAGCCCACCCCCCTCCCTGCTCACCCCAGTATATGGGGAGAGGCAGGAGGCTGGACATCAGCTCAACTTCAAGTCCCAATGGAGCTTGGGTGGGCTGCTGAAGTGCTCTATAAAGAATGGGGGGCAGGCAAGGGAGGGTGGCTCAGAGGGTACAGGTGACCTGGGTTTGATCCCCAGAACTCACATGGTAGCCGGAGAGTGCCAACTCTCCCAGCTGTCCTCGACCTCCACACATGCCCTGTGACATGTATGCATGCACACAAAATACGAAAATGGAAAGAATGGGGCGAGGTCTGGGGAGATAAGATAATTCAGTTGGTGGTGTTTGCCTTGCAAACACAAAGACCTAAATTTGATTCCCAGAACTCATGTTATAAAAACGCCAAGCATGGTGGTGCATCTGAATCCCAGTGCTAGGGGAGACAAGAGAACTCCTGGTCTCTCTGGCCACTGAGTGTGGCCCAGTTAGCCAGCTCCAGGCCATAGAAGGACACACTTGAGGATGACAGGCAAGGGTGTCTTCCGGCTCCACATACATATGTGTACATCTGCATGTACACTGGCATGAATACCTGCATCCTCACACATACATACATGCACACGTACATACACACATCAAAAAAGGAAGCCACAGGAACTACCTCACAGAGTCTAGCAGCATAAAGTGACTTCCTTCATGCTCCACTCCTGAAGGCTCTGATGTGCCAGTCCAGGGACTCAAAGTATGACCACAAAATATCCAGGACAATGGGGGACAGTCCACTCTGAAACACATGACCCTCTCCCCACACCAGCCTCCCTGCCTTCCCAGGCCTTTTCAGGATCCTCACCTCCCTGACTCTCTGAGAAGCTCTCAGACGCTTATACATAGTGACCTGATCAGTCCGGGAAACTGAGGCTGAGTCCGTTGGCATCATCCTAGATCCCAGCAAACCAAGAGCTAGCTGACACCTCAGGGCCTCATAGAATGAGGCCAGGGTAGTTCCCACACTTTCTCTCTTGCTATCCCCACAGCTAGCCTGAGGCCTACATAATAGGTATGGAGGCCAAGGGCCCAGCTCACATCCCCCAGCAGCCAAAGGCAGCCTCTGGGGGAGAATCAGGGCTGATATCTGTTGCTCTGATGCAGGGAGACTCGGGTGGACCACTGAACTGCCAGGCAGAAGATGGATCCTGGCAGGTCCACGGCATCGTGAGCTTTGGCTCCAGTAAAGGCTGTAACACATACAAGAAGCCAGGGGTCTACACCCGCGTGTCTGCCTACATTGACTGGATCAATGAGGTAGGTGTCCCCTGAGTCCACCCCCTCATGTAGCCTCTCCTTCACGGGCTCCTTCCTGCATGTATTCACTGGTCATTTTAGCCCATGTTCAAATTTACTCGCTGAAAAACCCTGGCTGAATCCTTCTTGGAGTAGGCCTCGAGTCAGGAATGGGAGGGGACACATGGGTGGCTATATAAAGGCCCAAGGGTGTGAGGACCAAGGCAGAAGGCCCCCAGTATGTATAGGATGTGTTCAAAGCCCATATGCACCGTTCTGTGAAAAGCTGGGAGAACCAGAGCCTTTGAGCAGAGGCCAGGCCTGGCCATGTCTCTTCTGGGAAGCTACTACCCTGCAGAGCCTTGTTCTGCCCCAGAAGGTAGCATATCCCAGAGTCACTCATACTGGCTACTCTTCCACAGAAAATACAGCTGTGAAGAGCCAGTTCAGAAGCCTTGCAGCCCATCTCTCAACAGCAATAAAGCTCCTTCCACAAACGCCTGGGTACATTCATTTATGCCTTCTGAGGGGTTCCTGGATCTCAGAGCACTGGAAACATACACCCTGGGCCAGGCCATAGAGATGTTAAACATAGATGTCACCATAAAGGTAGATGTCACCATGTTAACATGAGGCAAGCAGGTGGTTTAAGGGGTCAAAATTAAGGTCTAGAGCCTTCAGATGCAGGTGGAGACAGGGGGCTCCTGAAGGCCAGGCCACAGGAAGATGCACGGATCTCAGAGGCAACCATTAATCCCTAGGGATGAGCGCCCAGCAGGTTCGCTCCTGTCCAGCCCAGTCTCAATGGTAGCTGTTGGCCAGAGGTGTCTGATTGGAGAAATGATGGTACAGGAAAAGGAGACCTCAGACCCACTCACAGGCTTGAGGGAAGCAGTAGTTTCCACACAGTAACAGGAAAGGCCTTTACTGCAGGAGCTGGGGAGGGAAACTGAGGCTCAGAGAGAGGAAGTGCTGGACAAGACCTCAGTAAGAGCCAGACAAGCAGGGGGGACAGGAATCTTCACAGGAGGTAGATGAAGCTCAAGACCCAAGTGATTGATGTCCCAGCTAGACATTTGTCCCCTGACCAGAGGGCCCACTGACCTGGGATGCTCCATCAAGTGTACCATTTGTCTTAGCTAGGGTTTCTATTCCTTTTATGAGAGACCACAACGAAAAGAAAGTTAGGGAAGGAAGGGTTTATTTGGCTTATGCTTCCTTCCACGTCACAGTCCATCACTGAAGGAAGTCAGGACAGGACCTCAAGCAGGGCAGGAACCTGGAGGCAGGAGCTGATGCAGAGGCCATGGAGGCTGCTGCTTACTGGCTTGCTCCCCATGGCTTGCTCAGCCTGCTTTCCTATAGAACCCAGGACCACTTGTCTACCCACAATGTCATCAATCACTAATTGATGCTCCACATTGTCCTGATTATGGAGGCTTTTTCTTTTTTTAATTTTATTTATTATGTATACAGTCTACAGAAGAGGGTACCAGATGTCATCATAGATGGCTATGAGCCACCATGTGGTTGCTGGGAATTGAACTCAGGACCTCTGGAAGAGCAGTCAGTGCTCCTAACCCCTGAGCCATCTCTCCGGCCCCCATGGAGGCATTTTCTAAATTGAGACTCTTTTCTCTCTGATGACTATAACTTGTGCCAAATTGACATAAACGAGCCAGCAAACCGACCCTTTGTCAACCTGACACATAAACACGTGACTGTTAAGCCACCTCCCCAAGAGCACACAATAATAAAAACATCACAATGGAAAATAATATTCTAAGTCTCACAAGTCTCACATTCAATACAATTCAAACATTTTAAAAATTCAGACTATTTAAATAATCCAAAGTCTCTTTTAAAAGCTAGAGTCTCTTTAGGGGCTGGAGAGATGGCTCAGAGGTTAAGAGCACTGACTGTTCTTCCGGAGGACCTGAGTTCAATTCCCAGCAACCACATGGTGGTTCACAACCATCTGTAATGAGATATGGTGGCAGGCATACATGCAGGCAGAATACTGTATACATAATAAATTAATTTTAAAAAGTTTTTTTTAAAAAAATCTAGAATCTCTTTAAAATTCAGTCTCTCCACTGTGGGTTTTTATAAAATCAAAAATCAATTAAATACCATCTTACTTCAAGAGGGAAGAGCAGGAGCACAGTCACAATCAATCAAAGCAAAGCAGAACCAAACCCCAACTGTAAATAACTCAGTATCCAATGTTGGGACCCACTCACCATCTTCTGGACTCTTCCAGAGGGTTTGGTCACTTCTCTGGCTCTGCCCTCTAGGCTCCCAATGACCCCACCCCACCATTACTTCTGTTCTTGGTGGTCATCTGGTCATCCCATGGTACTGGCATCTCCAAAATGCTGGCATCTTCTATTGGAACTGGGCTGTACTTTCACCAATGGGCTCTTTTCAGGGACTCTAACCCTGATACATAGTGCCAAGCCTCAGCTGCTCTCCATGACCCCTTCACACCTTCAAAACCAGCACCATGGGATGACCAAGTTTGGCTGCCAATGTGAGGTATAACATCAGCCATGTCTGAAACACAGCTTCTGTGTGCTGACTCTCAGGAAACAACTGAGATTTCACCTCCGTGATGCTGGTCACCAATAATTTCTCAGCCACAGCTGATCAACATCAAGTAGCCCAGCAAAGAAAAGGTGTCACTTTAGTAGCTCTGTATCTGATCCTTCAGCCCCAGCTGACCAGAACCACAGGGTTTCATTGTGTAGCCCTGGCTGTCCTGGAACTCACAAAGATCCTCCTGCTTCCGTCTGCCTCCTCAGTGCTGGGATTAAAGGCAGGTGCCACCACGTGGACCCCATTTTTCTCAACCTTGTGTCAAGCTGACATAAAACCAGCCAGCACACCATCTCCCAGGGCTGTCCCCGCAGCCTCTGACCTCCTCCTACAGCTACTGATTGGTCCATCAACTGCCCTGCTTCTTCCAGCAGATATCAGCTGCTGGAGATAAGGACCTTGACCGGCCTCCTCTACCCAAAGGTGCTATTCTCAGGAGGTCCTTTGTTACTCAGAAAGTGATTGAACTTAATGTGATTCAAATGTGAATCCCTAGGTTCAAGCACACACCTTTAATCCCAGCACTTGGGAGGCAGAGGCAGGAGGATCTCTGTGAGTCTGGCCACTCACTAGGTCTACCGAGGAAGTTCCAGGACAGGATCTACCAAGAGCTGCACAAAGAAAGAGAAACTTTATCAAAAAAAAAAAAGAATCTCCAGCTCGGGAACAATGTGCGTGTCCATGTCTGTGTCCGTCCGTGTCCGTGTCCGTGTGTGTGTTCAGAAACACAGACCAGGAGAACAGAAATGAGCTACCTTAACCAGTGTCTATTAGCAGTGGGAATCCAGGAAGGCTTCCTGGAGGTGGCAATACCTAAGCTGGTTCTTAAAATTGAAATAGAAGTTTCCTAAGAGTGTTGCTGGTTGTTTGATCGAAGCTGCATCCCCAGATACCTTCTCCAATGCCTGTCTGTATGTGGGAGGTGACACATGCTCAACCCCTGCTGACCCCAGTCTCTTTGCAGGCAGAGAACTAGGAAAATCAGTTCTGGCCAAGAGAACATAATGATGAAATGATCTAGTTTGATGAGCTCTGTCCCTGTTCCCAACACAGGCCTGGGAGGCTGGCTGTCACCACACACACCCCATTTGACAGATGAGAAAACTAAGGTCAGCAAGATCTAGTGACCTCCCAGGATAGTTTAACTAGAAAGAGGGAAAGCTCAGATTCAGACATTGCTAATCTGGCTCTAGAGCTCATGGATTGGAACAAAAATGTGAGGAGAAGGAAAATCCTTCCTGTAAGAGAACCTGGCACACATTGATGTTACTCCTTGAATACAGGCATGATGGCTGGAGCTGGGGCAGCCATTGTGTGGCCATGTGGACAGCAGCTCAGACCTTGTTAAACTGATGCTGTGAATCTGAGACCAGCAACCCTTCCCCTCTGAATTTCTTTCCTGTGTGAAAAAAAAAAAAAATCTGCATTTACTTCAGCCTCTGTAATTAACTCTTCATTTCTTTCTTTCTTGGCTGGCCTAGAACTTCCTATGTAGAACAGGATGGGGCACAGTACTCACAGAGATCCACCTGCCTTTCCTTCCAAGTGCTGGGATTAAGACTGGCCTGCAAAGCCTGGCTAACTCTGAGGTTCTTGTGGCTCAGCACATTCCTAATAGGCAGCATATCCGGGAAAGAAAGCCACAGTGAGGGCCTGGAAGGGGGAAATTCAGTAACTGCTGCTGTTGGACTGTGGTCGGGTAGTAGGGTAGGCAGGGAGGTGTGATAAGGTAAAAAGCCACCCTGGGTTGCCCTGGACTGAGGAGTTTTCTAAGACGCCACTGTGGTGATATATTGTATATTTAATAAAAATAGCCTGGAATATCAGAGGACAGAGCCACCCAGAGTGGCTCCAGGAAGTGAGCTAACTGGGCAGAAACAGAGAAGGGAGGAGTTCAGCCTTGCCTGGCACTGACAGAGAGTTCGGGGTCAGAGGATTCAAGAAAACAGGGCTGAGGAGCTGGCTGTGGTTTGTTCCCTCTCTCTGATCTTTCAGCTTTTCCCCAATATCTGGCTTTGGGTTTTCATTATAATACCAAATAGAATTCGTGCAATACACCAGAGTTCTAATGCTAAACCTAGAACTTGGTCACCCCAGCAAGGAGAGCCAGAAGACCTACCTGAGGATTGACCAAGGGCCCCTTCTGAAGCCCTCATGCTGTGCTGGGGGTGGCTGAGTCTCAGAGGGCAACGGGGGAGTCCACAAGGTCACAGGAACACACTAAAGTACTGGGGTGGGGAGCAGGGAGGAAGCCGAGAGGCTGCTGCTGTTCAGTACTCTGTGGGACCAAACAGATGCCATTTTCATGAGTTTAACTGTGCCTGAGGCTCCCCACAGCTAGGTCTGTGGACTATAGATATTCCCTCTTAGAAGGAGGAGGTGTGTGTTTGGGGGGCGGGGGGCTCTCCTCCAAGCCATTTGATTGTGATTGTAGGTGACTTTGGGGACACAGGCAGGCTGGATAGGATTGAGGAAAGGGTGCCATCTGCAGATCTTAGGAAAGCCATCATCCATGCTGGGTGCAGACTTTTCGTGTGGCTGCTTTGCACTCACCATGCCCCTGTCAGAAACCCTTTACCCATGAGGCCCCAAACCTCACTGGATCTACAATGTGAATATGGGAGAATCAGACTGTGCTTCTGGGAAAAAGATGATAGACATTGCTTAGTCCTCCCGCCCCAGGAGTGAAAACTCTCATAATGGAGGCCAAGTTAGGAGGCTGCTGCTGTGGTCCAGGCAAAGGTAATGTGGCCTGTGTGGTGGTAACTGTGGAAAGAAGAAAGAAAAATACTAGATAATCATGAGCCCAAAATGTAGCCAAGAGGTAGAGTGTTGGCCTAGCATGCATGGACCCAGAGTTCAATCTCTAAAGCCACCTAAAAATCTGTCACATGTTGAGTAGAGAAGCACTCTCTCAGTCCCAAAGTCACTATAACCCTCTAGAGTGCAATTTTAAAGGATTCTATTCGGGCAGGGTGCAGTGGCATACTTTTAAATTGCATTCCAGGTCCTCGTGCTCTGGAGACAGAAACAGGCAAATCTCTGTGAGATCCAGGGCAGCCAGGGTTAGTATCTTAAAAATATATACATTAGAAAAAATGTATATATACTCTGTTAGCTAGCACCATGTTAAAAAGGAGGCCAGGGGAGCGTTGAGTTCTAAACCAGCCTCAGCTACAAAGTGAGAGCCTGTCTCCAAAGACAGGGAAAGTCTGGAGAGATGACTCAGAGGCTAAGAGCATTTGCTGCTCCTGTGGAGGTCCCAGGTTCAGTTCCCAGCACCTACTGTAGCTAGCAAGTGTCTGTAATTCTAACTTCAGGGGACCCAATACCCTCTTCTGGACTTTACAGGCACCTGCACACATGCACTACACACACAGAGGAGCTTTCTGAGGAATTCTACAGAGAACCTGCTGTCTAAGGGGTCACTGGTGACTACAATGGAAAGAAACTAGCGAAGGCACCAGAGAAGTTGATCGGCAATGGTGCTGTGGTTGTGTGTGCAGGGATGGAGAAGTAATTCAGCTGTAGGATGGGCAGTGCAAGAGCGCAGACCAGCTTCCTTAGCCATGGGATCGGCTGAGCATGGTAGGCTGATGATCCTGGGTTTTAAGGGCTTGTGGTTTTCCAGAGCTTATGTGGGGTTTCCCTGAGTTAGTAGACTCCGGATTCAGTCCCTTCTCACAAGTTTAAAAACCTCACAGCCTTGGGGCTGAAGAGATAGCTCAGCAGTTAAGAGCACTGGCTGCTCTTCCAGAGGTCCCGAGTTCAATTCCCAAGCACACTCATGGCAGTTCACAGTTGTCTGTAACTCCAGTTCCAAGGGATCTAACACCCTCACACAGACATACATGCAGGCAAAACACCAATGCACATAAAATTAAAAATAAAAACCTCACAATTTAAGGTCATCATTTAGGGTTTACTTTTAACTTGGATTAATATAACTGTTTCATGCAATCTACTGAAAGAACAAATTTCACACTTGGGCTGGAGAGATGGCTCAGAGGTTAAGAGCACTGACTCTTCTTCCAGAGGTCCTGAGTTCAATTTCCAGCAACCACATGGTGGCTCACAACCGTCTATGATGACATCTGGTACCCTCTTCTATATACTGTAAACATGATAAGTAAATAAATATTTTTTTAAAAAGTATCATACTCTCCAGTTTGGTGACACAAGCCATTTATGGTGCGCAAGAATCAAGACCTGGATTAAATAAATCATGCTCCCTGAGAAGTCCACATCATAATCTCCAGAATCTATGAACATGGGAGCTCCAGGGTAAGAGGGAAATTTCAGATTTGATTTAGGGATGGGTGACCCAGCTATGTGTAAGTTTTGCCAATGTGGTGGCCTGGTAGAAACAGCTTACAGGAAGGAAGATTTACTTTACTTACAGCTTCAGAGTATAAGGACCTGGATTCATTCTGGGGGCAGGGACCAGGCCTGTGAGTGAACTTCCACAGCAGCCAATGGATTCAAAGGTTGGATTCACACCAGAAAACTCCAATGGCTGCTGCACCTTACCCCTCTGCCCAATCCTGGAACATCAAGGTGTGTCGCATCTTGATTACATAGGTTTTTCTTTAAAAACCCCCACCCATTGGGGCAATGAGCTCTTACCCGCTTCTTCTGTGCAGAGCTAGGTAATCGACCTGGGTTCTCATTCTCTGTAGCAATAAAATCCCCACTCATAACAACGTGTCCAGCCTCCCTGGTGGAAATTCTTACACAGGGGCATAACACAGAGCATTGTTACAGAAGGACATGGCTGGTTGCCAACATCATGGAGAACACTGAAGCAGAAAGAAACAATAACGGGAATCAGGTAGAGAAAGACACACCTATGGACATAACCCCCAAATACCTACTTCCTCCAGCCAGGCCCCGCCTCCACCTCCTACCTCTTCTACTTGCTTATTGAAATTTTGAATCCACAGATAAATAAAACTGTGGATGAGGCGAGAGCCCACCTGGTCAAACCCTTTCCCAAAACATAGCAGACACACCTGGGGTGTGCTTCCATAATCTCTTAGGCTGCTCTCAAACCAGTCAAGATGGTGACTGCAGGACTGTCTATCACAGCCTGAGGTGCTGGGCTGGGCCCAGGGTAATCAGTGGGGTCCCCAAAAGGAGGAGACAAGGGATTTAAGGATAAAGGATGACCCTCCCCCAAGGGATCAGGGTTAGAGAGACATGAAGGGGGGGGGAAAGGGGTTCCACACCACAAGAGATGCAGGCTGTTACCTAGATGTGAAAAAGGTCCAGATTAGTGGTTCTCAACCCGTGAGTTGTGACCCCCATAGGGGCTTGACTATCAGATATTCTGTACATCAGATGTTTACATTGTGATTCATAAGAGTAGCAAAGTTACCATTATAAAGTAGCAATGATAATTTTATAGTTGGGGGTCACCACAACATGAACTGTTAAAGGGTCACAGCTTTAGGAAGGTTGAGAACCACTGATTCAGCCGGACTCTCCCTGCTGGCTTTGCTGACACCATGACTCAGTCCTGCGGGGATAAAATGGACTCCTTGTCTCCAGAACTTTAAGATGTGAAATTGACATGGTGTGTGGTGGCTGTTCCCACAGCCAAAGCAACCACAGGCACCATCGCTCCTGACAGAGTCAGGGATAAAGGAAGGTCATGAAAGACTCCTGGGACCACTTGGGTGACAGCATTATAGGAGGACGTGGTTGAGAGGCCACATACTGGTGGTTGGAACAGAGAGGAATTCCAACTCAGGTTTTGAACGGCCCCTCCCCTTGGAGACAAGGTCTCCATTATGTAGCCTCAGCTGTCCTGGAACTTACTATGAACCAGGCTGGCCTTGAACTCACAGAGACATGCCTGTCTCTGCCTCACAGTGTTAGATTAAAATGTATACCACCAGGCCCAGCTTTATCTCTCATTTTCCTCACGGTATTGAAGAAAGAAACAGTTCTCACCTCAAAGGAATAAAATGCAGACTTTATTGTGGAGCCAAATATGAGTGACTATGATCCAGGAATGTAGATTTAGGTTTCCTCAAATACCATGTTCCAATGAGATTACAATTTCATGAGCTTTTTATAGTAGCAGAACAAAGAAAGCCACAAATTAAGAGGCTGTTCAAATATGGTGGTGAATCAGAGAGACGGGTTATAGCAAGATGGGGGTACCCCTGCCATAGGCCCCCACTGCTGTTCAACAACCCTTTGTTTTGGGTGGGAAAGTAGAGTTTTGTTAACTTAATACATTCCAAACAGTTCTTATCTGTTTGTCAGGCTGTCAGGTCTGAGTGCGGCGGCGGGGCCATTTAGAAAGACCACACAAGATAAACTTAATTATGTCTACAACATTCCAGAGTCTCCAAGCCACTCTGGTTCTGGTCAGTCAATCAGACACAGCTCCTTTCCAGGAACTCACACTGGGTTGAAGGGTGGCTGGCTCTGGCTGGAGAGCCCCATGCTATTACCCATGAGGCTGTCGTAGCAATTGCTCTGACTCGCACACGCTGAGAACCATTAATGTCAGCTTATTTCAGCCTGGAGAACCCGGACCACTATCTCTTCTAGATGAGAACTTCAGGCTCAAAGAGACTTAAATCCCCACCTTCAGACCACACATCCAGGAACGAGCACCAAGATTTAACGAACAAATACACAGCTGTGCCCTAGATAGCCACACTATTTTAACAGGAATAGTCACACAGAGTCTTCAGGTACAGGTGTGCTCTAGTCACAAGAAAGGGGGCGCAGTGGGCAGGGGGCAGCAAAAAATCTAGAGTCAGGAGGAGAATTACTGGAAAAGTTCAATGTCACTATCACCTATATAGCAAGCTATAAACCAGTGTGGGCTACCTGAGACCCCCATTTCCAAAGATAGATACATAGCTAGGATAGCTAGGTAGAGATACACACACACACACACACACACACACACACACACACACACACACACACACACACACACACGGACAGACATATGGACAGACAGATAGACATAGTCACACAGAAAAAGAATGATCATTGGGTAGGCATGATGATGAACACCTATAGTACCAGCATTGGGGAGGTGTAGGCAGGTTCTAGGCTACTGGTGAGATACTTGTCTAAAGAAAGAAAAAAATGAATACCTCCCAGGATCCAAGGTGACTGGCATGTACTCTATGTGTCCAGTGGATCATTGGTTATATAATGATTTTTAAAAATTGTTGTTGTGTGTGTGCGATGTGTAGGAAGATGACTTCCAGGAGTTGGTTTGCTCCTTTCGCCTTTCCACAGCAAGCGTTTACCCCCTGAGCCATCTTACCTGGTCTATATAGTGAGTATGAAGACAGCCTGGGCTACATGAGACCCTGCCCCCCCACACGCATACAGATACCCACATAAACACAGGCACATACCCAACTAAACACAAACATGCATACGCACAGAGGCACATACAAACACACACTTAACACATAGATACATACGAACACAAACATGCCATGTACACACACTCACAGATATACACAAATATGTACACACATATACATTTAAACATATACAATGTACATTCACCCTTGCATATATACACTAATACATATACATACATAAACAAATACACATGTATACATACCTAACATATATATGTACATGCATATATACATACATAAGCAAATATACATATACCCACTCACACATAGAGACATACACACATATACATACCTATATGCATGTGAACACACACATATATGCATACATGCAAAAACCCACACATAATTAAACACGAATATCAATGCACACATACATACACACTCATACATATACACATACATAGAAAAACATCCATATATACATTCATACACACACATATACTGATACATATTACATGTATACACACAAAGACCACTTAAAACACATACACAGAGATACACGTATAGACATTCATACATACACACATACTTAAAGACAAATACATGTACATACAAACATGCATACACACACACACACACACACACACACACACACACACACACACACACGGCTTGCACAGTTCTTGTCCTCAGAATCTAAGTAAACAAACTGCCAGAGTGAGGGATCAACACTGGCTTTGAGACTGTTTGCTAAGGAGCTGTGAGATGGCATGCTGCAGTGCCAAGCCAGGATCACACCCAAGATGATGTTTGGCTACAGTTGCTGGATCCGGAGACCAGAGGTCCGGCTGGCAGTTCTCAGCATCCCATCTGCTCCGGGGTTGTTGGCCCAAGCCACAAGGCCAGACCAGAACCCCCACCCAGCATGCCCACACAGAAACACCCATGCTGAGCCCAGGTCCAGAACCAGGGAGCCAGTCACCTGGCTTCTCAGAGGACTTGTTCTAAAAGACTTTGAGAGCTGGTAAGAAGGTCACATCTGCAGGACTGCTCCACCTGTAGGAACTCAAGGTCACATGGTCCAGCTTAGAGCTTGCTAAACAGCAGGGCTATCCAACAGTGTAGCAGTGGGGTGGTGGGGTTCAGGGAGTTGGTGACCGTAGTTGCCAGTCCCCCTCAGCACAGAAGCTAGGATTGGATTCATGTGCAGCCCAGCCTCAGTCCTGGGTAAAGCCACCCTGCCAAGACCAAGGGAGGATCGATCGATGCAGCCGAGCCCCGCCCCCATCCCTCCCAGTCCCTTCCCCAGGGCTCTAGGTCTTAGGGAGGTCATGTGACCGGCTTGTTGGGCTTGTTGGAAAGAACTACTTTAAGTTTTCATGAAATCTGAGGCTATAAGCACAAAATAGGAAGAAAATGCCAAGGGTAACTTGTTCCCCAGGGTACAACCGACAATAGGTAGAAACATTTTGGGATGGTGTCTAAGGGGTGGGGCCAACGACACTTGGAAGGCTCCTACAATAAGATGCCAAGCGTCACTAGAACAAAACAGAGCTGATGGGGAGGACATGCAGTTCAGTTGGTAGAGTTCTTGCCTGTCACTCCTGAAATGATATCTGGGGTTGGAGCGATGGCTCAGTGGTTATGGCTAGGGGGCTGGAGACAGGCTACAGGAATGGGGTGCCTGCCTAGCACGCTCAAGTCTCCAGGTTCAATCTGAGAAAGACTGAGATCAAGCATGTTTTATTTTGTGAATAGATAACCCTCGGGCAGGAAGCTGCCTTCTCTGCCCAAGGTCACAGTGGCAAGCTCATAGCGTGTGCCCAACTGATGTTTGTTTAGTGACTTCAGCTTGAGAAAACTATTTTGATATCGAAGCCAACCCCCAGAGGAGAATGCCACCTGCATCTTAAGCTTTAAGGGAAAATTGACACTTCCAAAATGGCTGCTTTCATGACTTTTATGGCCATAAACAAAAGTCCTAACAATTGATTACAGGACATTAAGGATAGAACACAGAACACATCCTCTGACTTCCGGTCTGCACCCCAAAACCCCTCATGTTTGCAAGACTCTTTGGCCCTGAGCTTGCCATCCACACGGCAGACCTAGAACTGTGCCTGGCTGCCTGGCTGCCTGGCTGGCTTTGGTTTTCCCTCCCTTCCTGCCTCCTTCTTTTGTTTTTGAGATAGGGTCTCCTCATGCAGTCCAGGCTGATGTTGCTGTGTAACCTGATGCCCCTGCCTTCATCCCTAACCCTAACCCTAACCTGGGGGTCACAGGCCTGAGCAGGCAGGACAAATTTCTGCATTGTTGAGATTCCAACAAGGGCTTTACTAGGTAAGCACTCCTTGTTATTTGCAGGGATCATATGCATTAGTGATCGGTGAGTCCCCAACGACAGTGCTTCCCCTTAAAGATAGGTAACCAAGAGAAAGTCCAGATCTGAATTCTCTACATGTTCCCAAGAGACTTCCGTCTTTGTCCGTCTACTGTATATATCTGAATATGTGCCTGCCTGGAGATTGTCTTGTGAACCTGTCTGTCCTGTGTCTGTTTGTCCCTGTGTCTCTCTGGCAGTGTGTCTGTATTGGGTGACTGTGTCTGTCTGTCCTGCACAAAGGGCTTCATTCTCTTTGTTAAACAGCATAGAAAGCATCATATGGGAGAAGCCAAAATCATTAAGAGTTTTACAAGGGGTTGCATATCAGGCACCAACAGATCCCAACTGACCCAGACAATAAACATCATTGTTTATCAACCAGTGTCTCAGTGTCTATAAATGGACGCCTTCAATCTGTGTCAGATTTAGAAAGCTGCTCTCTCTATTGCTCTTTCCTTTGCTTTTGTTTTGTCATTTGTTTGTTTTGTTTTGAGACAGGGTTTCTCTGTGTAGCCCTGGCTACCCTGGAACTCACTCTGTAGACGAGGCTAGCCTCAAACTCAGAGATATGCCTGCTTCTGCCTCCTCAGTGCTGAGGTTAAATGCTTGTGCCACTACACCCAACTGGGGCCTGAATCCTTACCTAGGAAACTAAGGATCTGTCAACTTGTCTGAACTGTGGCTCTCTGAAGTCACTGGCAAGGACTTGAGTCCAGGTCTTAAGAATTGAAGCCTAGGAGACTGGAGAGATGGCTCAGAGGTTAAGATCACTGGCTGCTCTTCCAGAGGTCTTGAGTTCAATTCCCAGTAACCACATGTTGGTTCACAACCATCTGTAAAGAGATAGATCTCCTTTCTGGCCTGCAGGCAGGCATACATGCAGGCAGAACTATATACATAATAAATAAGTAAATCTTAAAAAGAAAAGAAAAAAGGAGAGTTGAAGCCCAGAGGCTGAAGAAATGATTCAGTGGTTAAAAGCACATACCATGTTCACAGGCCAGAAGGCCAGAGTTTAGATCCCAGCACCCACATCATAGGTTCAGTTCCAGAGTCTCTAGGAAATGGCCTTGGAATCAGATCATGGCGGCTTAAAGCTTCATTTTGACACTCATGCTGTGTGTCTTGAGGCAAGCCACTTTACCTCTCTGAACCTCAGTCTTTTCTTCTGAAATAATGAGGTTGGTTTTCTAGGCTTTGGATTAATTAGGAAACACAAAGGTACCTTGCCTGTCTCTGTTTGCACCCTTCCTAAGATGGTCTTGTCTTGAACCCATTCAGAAGATGGAAAAAATCCAAACCACCATTGTCTTGGGAGCAGATAATAAAATACATCTGAGTGTCAGCCATAGTGGCACACGTATGCCTGCTATCCCAATACACAGGAGGGTGACACCAAAGAATTGCCATGAATTAGAGCTATGAGAGCCTCGGCTTCACAGTGAGATTCTGTCTCAAACCTCAACCCCAACAAAACAACAAAAATAAAGTAGGGGTTGGAGAGAAAAATGGCTCAGTGGGTAAGCGAGTGGACCTGAGTTCAAATCCCCAGCACAGCATCCACATGAAAAGCTGGTCATAACCACACATGCCAGTAACCCCAGCGCTGGAAGGTGGAGGTAGACAGGTGTGAGGAGTCTGCTGGCCAGCCAGCCAAAATGGAAAACTGCAAGTCCAGTGAGAGAATCTGTTCAAAAATAAATAAATAAGGGTCTTGGCATGATTGAGCACACCTTTAATCCTGGCACTTAGGAAGCAGAAACAGGTGGTTCTCTGTAAGTTTAAGACCAACCTGGTCTATAACAGTGAGTTTTAGGCCATCCAGGCCTACATAGTAAGACCCTGTCTGAATCAAAACAAAACAAGGGGAGAGCAATATAAAAAGACACCCAAAGTCCTGCTCAGGCATCTGCTCAGGCCATATGTGAGCAGAGCACACACACATGAACATATACCACATATACTACATAATTACAATATATGCCTCCAACCCATCCCAACAAAGCTTTCCTCTGGCACATCCTCCTTTGTTTCACACTGGAGTCATTCAATTCACACCTGGCCCATCTCTTAAGCAGAATGTTGTGTTTTGAAAACACCCCCCCCCGACACTGAGTAGCACACTAACTGTGCATGTCTTATCCTGTCCCTCCAAAAGTCAGCTCTGAGCCTAGAGACCCACAGGGCTCACACAAGGTCATATAGCCAGTCACAACCTGGCCTAAGGCATTTTCAATCTCAGCACACTTGGCGATTAGAGTATGAGAAGTCCTTCATGGTCCTGTGCCTACAGGGTGCCCAGTAGCCTCTCTGTTCTCTATCCTCAGGTGCCATTAGTATCTGATCCCAAGCCATGACAACCAAAATCATCTACAGACATCATTAAGTGTCCTTGATGGCTAAACCAGTCCTGTGGAGGGCCACTGGGCCTGGAACTCTGTGTGCTCCATAGGCTGATTTAATATTTTCTTTTGAAATTTAAACTCTAAGAACAAGCAGTATAATCTCCCTCCCCTAACATACAGTACAGTCTCTGGAAAGCAAAAGGAATCTACATTTCTGTTGTTGGTGTTTAGAGGGGCTGGTGAAACAGTGTTGGGTAGCTCAGGCCGGCTGGCCTCAAATACTCTATGTAGTCATGGTTGATCTCAGTTCATGAACCTGCCTCCACCTCCCCACTGCTGAGATTCCAGGTGCGTGCTGGCACACTCACCAGAAGCCAGGCCTTTGCACTTATCTTTGGTATGTTTCTCAGTGTATTTCCATGATGACAGGTGGAAGGAAATGGAAAAAAACATATTTGGACTCTAACCCTTTATTCCACTGGGCTTTGGGAAAATCTCCACCTTGCACGCTCCTTCTGTTTCTCTGGCTGATAAGCCCACTCATAAAAACGAAGCTTAGCCAGGGCCAGACCTACAGACATCCAAGGACACACCATGATCAGGACCTTGCTGCTATCCGCATTGGTGGCTGGAGGTAACTTTTGTCCCAGACACTCTTGCCCTCGCCTTGAGCAGCTGTCCCCTCTCCAGTCCCTCACTTACAGGAAGCTTGAAGGTGGGCGTGATGATACAGTCCTGTAGTCCCAGCCCTCAGGAAGCAGAGACAAGAGGGTCACAAATTAAAGGCCGGTTCACAAATTAAAGGCCAGCTTTCAGCTACCTGGCAAAAATCAAAGATGAGCTAGGAAGCAGAGTGAAGGATGGGACTCATGGACCTATTAGATCATTCCAAAGCAAGGCTTCCCGGCTGGGATTTGGGTATGTCCACACATACTATTCCCAACCTGTGCAATCCTCTCTCTTCACAGCTCTCAGCTGCGGGTACCCCACTTATGAGCCCCTGCACCATGTGAGCAGGGTAGTTGGAGGCGAAGAGGCCACACCCAACAGCTGGCCCTGGCAGGTGAGCCAACCACACTGGTGGATCTATTATTCAGGCAAGGATGAGGATTGGTGAAAACACACGGAGGCTAGCCTGGGGAACTTCACCAATACAAAACATTCTTGCAGCCTTGGCCAATTTGGGGGACTGAGAGAAAGGTAACTTCTCCAGATTTCAAAAAGGAGCTGCAGGGGGCCCACTACTCTGAGACACACATTTGCAATAGCTGTTGATCTAAAGTTAGATGCTTGCTGGCTAGTGGCTACTCCGTGAGTCAGTCATCTCTCCTGTGCAATATCCTTTGCTTGAAGGGATCAGCTTGAAGGGCTGTTTGTAAAAATTAATTCTTAATTACACTGTTACCAATTAAAATAACTGATTCCTTACACTGATATAAGCACAGCCCCATCAAAACTGAAATTTGGCACAGACACAAAGTACTAGATCTTTCACAGGACATGGGTGGCCTTTATAATGAAGATTTAAAAACAAAACAAAACAAAAAACAAAAACAAAAACAAAAAAAGTCTCTTTCCTGACATAATTTGCACTTAGTGGTTGAGAAGTTGGCTGTAAAAAAGAACTTGGTTGCTGTTGATTGTTTCCAAACAGGATCATAGGCCTGTAAGATCCAGGCTCAGAAAACAATACCCAACACCAAATACTTTCTAGATATTCTTTTCTGTTGGTTTTTGTTTCTTTGTTTTGATTTTTTGGGGACAGGGTTTCTCTGTGTGGCTCTGCATGTCCTGAAACTCTCTCTGTAGACCAGACTGGCCTTCGGTAGAGATCTACTTGCCTCTGCGCCCCAAGTGCTGGGATTAAAGGCATGAGCCACCCTAACCCAGTTTATTCTACTTTTTTTTTTTTCAAATGTCAGAGGTATGTCTATTTTAAAATAGCTTTCCCGGGGAGCTGGAGAGAAGGCTCAGCAGTGAAGAGCCCTTGCTGTTGTTAAGATTTTGTGTGTATTTTGGCATGGCTCGCATATACTCAGTTATCTAGGAGCAGATTTTTTGTTTAAAGATTTGTTTATTATGTATATAGTCTACAGAAGAGGGTACCAGATGCCATCCTAGATGGTTGTGAGCCACTATGTGGTTGCTGGAAATTGAACTCAGAACCTCTGGAAGAACAGTCAGTGCTCTTAACCTCTGAGCCATCTCTCCAACCCCTGGCGGCAGATTTTTATGAATGCAAGTGGGAATGTGGGACACGGCAGAAGGCAGTGGTGGATAGCAGGAGACTCTTAATGGCTGTTTCTATGTAGAAAAGAGCTTTATTGTCAGATGAATATGGTTATGATTATAATAGCAGAGAAAGCAAGAAGAAAGAGAAAAGGAAAGGAGAAGAAAGAAAGAAGGAAAGAAAGAAATGGGGAGCTCCCAAGAGAGGACAAAGCCAGAGAGATGCATGTGGGAACCTTGCTTTAAATGGGGCTTGACGTCAGAGCCCAGGAGAGGGCGTGGCTTTAGAGACTAACAGCTATCCTTTCAGAGGACCCAAATTCAGTTCCCAGCACCCACATGGCAACTCACAACAATCTAGAATTCCAGTTCCAGAGCATCCAGTGCCCTCTTCTGGCCTCCACAAGCACTAGAGAAAGCACATGGTGCATATACATATATGAGGGCAAACATTCATACATAGAAAATGAAACCCAGTAAGCATTCTTTATTTATTTGTTTGTTTGTTTGTTTATATGGGGTCTCACAATGTAGCTCTGGCTATCTTGAAACTGACACTGTGGACCAAACTGGCCTCAAACCCAGAGACCCACTGAGGATCAAAGGCATCTGCCACCATTCCTCTCCTGTTCGTATGTATGGAATAGTGAAGCTCTTTCCATGGGCCACATTAGAAATAGTTGACAGTCATGCTGGCATTGCTGCTCACAGCTGACTTTGTTTTCTCACATGTAAAATGGGCATGACAGCAAATGGCGCCCATGGAGTCACAGGAGTAGCGGAAATGACTCATATGCCCAGCTTAGAAAGAGAAGTCACATGGCTACGGCCATCGAATTTAAATACTTTCTACTGAAATTATTATCAATGCTGAGAGTCCCTATTTTCCTGATTTAAAAAAAAAACAATGGGACTCTGGATGGTCTCATAACAGCCCAAAGTCACCCTATTGAGCTTGTCAAGATTCAAATCTGATTCAGAGCTTGAGTTCAGTTGGCATTTGCAGGTAGCCCTGGGTTTGATCTGCAGCACCACATAAAACTCTGGATGTGGATCAGCCTACCTGAATAACAACTTGACAGTGATCTGTGTGGCTGGTACAGAGAGGAGTGAGCACCTACAAGAGATGATGTAGAGCCTCATCATGTTACACTACGTGAGAGGAGTGTCCGGGACTTACATTAATAAAGGCCAAAACTATTTTGGCTGCTGCACACTGAGAAAGTATGGGTGGCTGGACATGGTGGCTCACACTGCAGTCTCAACACTTGGGAGGTGGATGTAGAGAGATTTGGGGTTAAAGTTCAGCCTGGACTATATAGCAAGACTGTCAGAAAGGAAAGGATAAAAATAAGATAAGGAATGAGCTAAGTGCTATAGTAGTGCAGGTTCACTAGGTAGCCCAGGCTGGCCTGGAATTATCCTCTGGTCTCAGCATCCTTTGTGCTGAGATCACATATACACACCATTATGCCCTATTTAGGAATTTTTTAAAATTTGTTTTGCTTATCATAGATTTGTGTTTATCATTCTTGCTGTTTTGAGACAAGGCTTCATATAACCCAGGCTGCCCTGGAACTTGGTACATAGCCAAGACTGTCTTTGATCCTCCAGCCTACACATCCCAAGTGCTGGGATATAGGCCTGTACAACCACAGCCAGTTCTGTGTTAATGTTTTTCTATGAAGCATTAAAATGCTTTTATAGTAAGTAGATTTTGTAGCACACATCTGTAGCCCCAGCACTGGGGAGGTAAAGGCATGAGGATCAGGGGTTCCAGGGAATCCTTGGCTAGTACCAATAAACCCGGTCTGGGGGAGAGGAAAATGTTTTTATCTCAATGGTTGCCATCTGGGGACATCCCCTTAAGTATGGAATCTGAGGCAAGAGCTCTGCTCACCTTGCCTTCCTCCAGTGCTCTCCTACTCATGTACCTGTGCTTCTCCCCAGGTCTCCCTGCAGTACCAATCCTTTGGGCGGTGGTACCACACCTGTGGAGGTACCCTGATAGCCAACAACTGGGTTCTGACAGCTGCCCATTGCATCAGGTAACCGACCTTTCCCTGATCAAATGACCTATCATCAAATGGCACTCGGCCTTAGAGCATGGATCCCCAAGTGGCCGGATCCACATGCTGTAAAGGGGCCTGAAGAACTAGCTGAGACAGGCATAAATCTATAATTCAGTGTTGTTGAATTCCCCTGTCCACACACTGCACACACTGAGTGCCCTGAGCCAGGAGGACATAGAGGCGGGAGAATCCCAGTGCCCACTTCTTGGGACTACCAATGATAGTTCAGGACAGGGAACTATTTCATGGCACTCTGCATTGGGGTGTCCTTGTTCACAGAGGCTGGAAAAAGGAGGTCACTGATCTATCCCTCTGCCCCTCACAGCAATTCCAAGACCTACCGTGTGCTGCTGGGCCGACACAGCCTCTCCACTGCAGAGTCTGGCTCGCTGGCTGTTCAGGTTTCCAAGCTCGTGGTCCATGCAAACTGGAACTCCAATAATGTCGCCAATGGGTACATTCTGCCACATCTAGTGCTCTCAGGGGTCGGGCTGGCAGCCGCCAGGGAGGGGTCAACCCACCCTTCCTTTGCCCCTTCTGTATGGAAGGGGAGGGGCTCTCTCTTCCTCAAGATGGAGCCATCCCCATAGCTGCTGGGGTCCATGTGAGCATGGTGGAGTTACAGGAGGGAGGAGAAACAAAGGCAGGGGGGGGGATCTGCCTGCAGGGTCAGCCTGGGGCTGGACATGGGGCAAATGACAAGGGCTGGAAACAAGAAGACAGGCATAATCAACAGCCTTGGTGTTCTGCCTTTCTCCTGATCCAGGAATGACATTGCCCTGGTAAAACTGGCCACCCCAGTGACTCTGACCAGCAAGATCCAGACAGCTTGCCTCCCCCCTGCCGGCACCATTCTTCCCAATAACTACCCCTGCTACGTCACAGGCTGGGGCCGCCTGCAGAGTAAGTGCAAAGCAAGCAGGAAGCCCCAAGACCTGGCAGGGAGGGGTGTGGTGGTGTCACCTCTGTCCCTCGGGTATTTGGCAGCCTTGGAGGAGCAGGCTTGCAGAGCCTGCTAAGTGTAGCTAGTTCAAATCTCAGCCCTCCCACTATAAACTGTGTGATTCGGGCACATTACGGAGCCTCTCTGGTGGCTTCCTCATCTATAAAGTGGGGTAGAGAACAGCAGAGGCAAAGGGGATGGGATAGCAGCTGTATATAGTTAACAAGGTGCAGAAAAGGCAGAAGGAAGTCCAGAGAAGCACTGATGACTGGGACTGTAGTGCGCAATCGCCCCTCTTTGTCGCTGTGGTGAGAGGTAAACAGACCACACTGTGTGTTTTATGTGGCCCAGGGCCAGAGCTCAGAGTAACATGTACTTCTGTGACCTCGGGTTTCTGGAGCTCCATGAAGTTTCTAGAGCCCCCATCAAATCCCCTTCTCACTATCTAAAGCTGGGCCAGGTTTGGTTGGCGAGTGTTCTGGTCACTGGTGATTGGTTCAGGAATGTGCAAGCTTAGCCAATAGGAATTGGGAATAGAGAAGACTATCCCAGACATTAGTAGCGGCCATTTTCTTCTCTGCCGAGGAAGCTGAGAAGGAGAGACGGGGAGGTAGCTCAGGCTTCTTGCATATAGATGCTCAATAGGCCCTTTGGGAAACCACTTAAAGCCTGGTTCCTCATTTGTAAAGCGGAAGGTGTGAATATCAAAGATGTGTGTGAAATGTTCTGAACCCTGGAAAGCGCTGGCCAAGTGTCATTTTGCACCGATTAGATCCTTAAAGTCAAAGATTCTTAAATCCCATAGCTTCCGTGTCCCATCTGTCAAACAGGAGTAGATATTGCTTTAAGGACTGCCTGTTTGGAGAGCCTGGAAAACTGCAATTGAAGGACGATAATGAGGGCTGGGGGAGACTCAGCTGGTACAGTGCTTACCTTGCAAGCATGGTGACCTGAGTACCAACCTCAGAACCATGTAGAGAAGCCAGGTTTGGTTGTGTGTACTTAAAATCCCAGCTCTGGGAATATAAAAACTGGTAGCCATCTAGCCAAACCCAATTGGGTGAGCCCTAAGCCAATGAGAAATCCTGACTCAAAAGAGGGCGGTACTAAAGCAGTGGTTCTCAACCTATGGGTCGAAACCCCTTTTGGGGTTGCATATCAGATATTTACAGTAGGATTTGTAAATGCAGCCAAATTACAGTTATGAATTAATAATGAAAATAATTTTATGGTTGGGTCACCACAACATATGGAACTGTATTAAAGGGTCGTAGCATTAAGACAGTTGAGAACCACTGCACTAGAGGTTACCTCTGGCCTCTACATGCATGCACACAGAAGGAGAGGAAGGGGGGGGGAGAGAGAGAGAGAGAGAGAGAGAATGAAAACAAACTTTATCCTGATCAACTGTGACAGTGATACTGACAAGGTCTGTCTCTGGGGCCATGAGGAAAATTACCTTAACCACAGAATTTTTTTCCCCCATCTAGAAGGCTCCAGATGGCTCCCTACCATAGTATGTGGAACTAGCCCAGCAAAAGAGGAATCCTAACCCAAGTGCAGATGCACAGCTAGGACAGAAATCTAAGCAGTGATGCATACCCGCACCAGCCCCCATATTGTGTGTGTGTGTGTGTGTGTGTGTGTGTGTGTGTGTGTGTGTGTGTGTTTGTACTACAGGAATCCTCCTGTCTCCATCCCCACCCCCACGGCCACACTTGGCTCTTCCCATGAGCACTGGGGATCTGAACTCAGGTCCTCACATTTTCACAGCAAGCATGTAACACGCTGCCTCCTCTTTACTCTTTGCTCACTCTTACCTTCTCTCTGGTCTCATCCAGCCAACGGGGCCAGTCCTGATGTCCTGCAGCAGGGCCGCCTGCTGGTTGTCAGCTACGCCACCTGCTCCAGCGCTAGCTGGTGGGGAAGCTCCGTGAAAACCAGCATGGTGTGCGCTGGTGGTGATGGTGTGACTTCCAGCTGCAATGTGAGTATCCACAACCAGGTGTCCCAGTCTACAGCCAAACATGGCTGGGATGCGGCAGTGGCAGGGGTGGGTGAAATGTTGGGAATGTCCTAGGATCCATCTTCTCCCTCCTTCCCAGGCAGGAGCCTTGGGAATGGTCCTGGACCATTTCAGAACCTGACCTCTGTTCTCATAGTCCCCAGGAAAGCTGTTTTAGGCTCCATCACCCTTGCCTAACTGCTAGGAAGTCATTTTTCCTTGGATCTCATCCAAGTCTCTCATTACTGTCATCCCACCGTAATGGCCCTAGGTGGCCCCTCAGAGGTTACCTTGAGGTTACTTCTATACCAGCAAGTTCTACCTACTGTAGAAGTCCTCTTAAAGACTGTATCACAAACCAAAGGACTAGCTACAGGCAGATCCTTCAGAGGAGAACAGAATGGGAAGGGGGTCCCCCATCTCAGATACAGTCAGCGCCTTGACCGCATAGACCCCTCACTCCATGGTCTCCTACAGGCAAGTCTGAGCCTCTGAGCACTTGGTTGCCTTTTCCAATGAACCTGAGAAATTCATGCTGGCCTCGTGGGCTTGAAAAGAGGCATAGAAAAGTCTTAGCTGTAACTTGAGACACATACCCATCATCCCTGCACTAGGGAGGGTGGGGCAGAGCATTGTTGCCCTTGTTGTTTTAGCTCAACTACATGGAAAGACCCTTTCTGGAGGGAAAAATGTGAGCGAAGTCGGAATGATCCACACCTGTAATGCCAGCATTTATGAGGCTGAAATAGGAGTGCCACATTATGAGGCCAATCCCAAAATAAAGATATGCCAGCTCCTGTAGATGAGGTGTCGCAGCCTGTGTTCATAAGGCTGGCCTCAAAGGACAATGACTATGAAGTCACTGTGTTATGGATATACTAAGAACCAGGCTCCATGGCTCTTTCTTCCTTCACACCCCACTTTGGCTTCCTCAGGGGGACTCCGGTGGACCACTGAATTGCCAGGCATCTAATGGCCAGTGGCAAGTGCATGGCATCGTGAGTTTTGGCTCTACCCTGGGCTGCAACTACCCCCGAAAGCCATCTGTCTTCACCAGGGTCTCTGACTTCATCAGCTGGATTAACAAGGTAAGAACCACCAGCCCCATGCCAGGCAGTCAGGAGGCATGCAGGGGTTCCCAGGGCCAGCAAGTGTATCTCATTCCTTCTTATGGGTAAATAGGCCCAGCCCCCACCCTCCAATGCAGCCAGTGATCATATATATTTACAAAGCCATACCCAGTGGTTTGAGACCCCTACAGCCTTAGTTATTAGCACTCAGTTCCCCTGAAGAGTACCCTCCAAACCCCACAAGATGACCAACTGTCCTCATCTACCCCAGGACACAGGACTATCCAGTTCTTTATTGGACTGAGTTTATCTTAATGTGCCTGTGTGTCCCCACAGATTCCTCTCCGGAAGTCAAATTTTCTTTCTACTGTAATAACCACACATTAAACCACACTATTATTAAAATAGTAATGGGAGGAATGTAGGTAGTAAAGTACATGTCTTTCAAGTACAAGGACCTGAGTTCAATCCCCAGAACCCATGTAAAAAGCCAAGCATGGTACCCTGTGTTTGTAATCCCAGTGATGGGGAGGCAGAGACAGGAAGATCCCTAAGACAAGCTGCTCGGCCAGAGCAGCGAGGATATAGGCAGCAGGGGTGGGGACAGCCAGAACAGCAGGAGAATGGCACAATCAAAGGATGGGGGAACACAGAGTCTGGAGAGGGATGCTGGGAAGGGAGGGAATTCTGCCTACAGGGTATATTTTAATCCATTCCTGTGCAGCCACCCCTAGGCTTGTTTTTCTGTATAACGGGACTTGAGCTAAACAGACTTTTCAGCAGGAATAGCAAGAAAGGTGGCACTTGTGACAGAGCCCATAAAGCAGGGAAGGTGTCATTGTCTCATTATCTCCAGTTCAATTTGCAGGGAACTTTAAATTGAGTTAGATTATTAGAAAACCAAATATGCACTGGCAGCTCTGAGCAGGTGCCAGAGGGAGAGGGTGCTGTCAAAGCCAGCCTGAGACTGCTTCCAAGTTTGCCCACTCGAACCTGCCAGCTTCTCAGTCATTTGTCTGTGTGCTGGTTCTGTTCGGCCCACACTACATTCAGCTCCAGAACCTCCAAGATTGTTAGAGCTCAGAAATGGCTCAGTGAGATAAAGGCATTTGGCTCGAAGTCCAATTAATGACCTGAGTTCAATGCTTAGGACCCATGTAGTACGAAGAAGAGATTCCCACCAACTTACACTCTAATCTCCAAACTTGTGCTGTGGTATACAACACATAACACACACAACACACACACACTCACAACTGCATGCACCAATAAATGCCTCTTTAAAGTAAATTAGAGAAAAATGGAAAACCGAGTTTTCCATTTTAGGGTTTTATTTTTGTGTGTGTGAACTGGGGAGAGAGCCATGTCTAAATTATCTAAAGCCAATTTAGACTTTTCAAAGGAGCCTACTGACTGGATGGGGAGATGCTTATGGCCTTTGTTTCAGGCAAATCCTAGGATCTTGGGGTCCCAGCTGCTGCATTAGTCACTATGCAGCTGAGCCTGGCAGCACCTTTGGGACCCAAAGCATGACTTCTTGTCCCAGCACCTGCTGTTCCCAGACACAGACACAGGCAGACACAGCAGGGCAGATGGCCGGGGGAGGGGTGGTTGTAGTCTGGAGGACCAAAAAGGAAAGCAAACCTTGCTGGGCACCTGGACAGAGCCCTAGCATTCTCAGGAGAGCAGTCAGTGCTGGCGGGGTGGGGGTGGGGGTGCAACAGGAATAGGGAGCTGAGTAGCCAGCTGTCCCCGGAGAAGGCCACCCCAGCAGCTGCAGAGTAGCAATGGGAGCCTCACATGGTCCAAGCCCAATGCCACAATGTGTGTGTGTGTGCCTGCAGCCTTGAGTCTCAAACAGCTGCTGCCCTGAGGGTGCCTGGGAGCACCTGTCTAGACAGCCTTTGGTGACAGCCAAGAGCAGCAACAAAAGACACAAATGAGGAAGCCAAGCAAATGCCCACTAAACAATGTCACCATGGGATGCTGCTGCAATTGTGGCTTTATTGTTCTGTTTAGAAGGGAATACATTTCTTTATTTACAATATTGCTTATAAAAAGAATATAAGAGTGTACTAAGTAGTGAAGATCGTCTCACTTTAACCTCTACTCCCATTTACAGAGGCGATCACTGTGAATTACAAGCTGTATACCCTTTTGGGTTTTGTGTGCATGTAAGACAAAAACCATAAAAACCTAGAATCTGACATGGTGGTACAGGTTTGTAATGCCCTGTACTTGGAAGGCAGAGGCAGGAGGATCATCTTAAGGCTAGCCTGGACTACGTGAGACAAATGTAGCCAAGCATGTGGTGCACCACCAATAATCAAAACACTTGGCCTGCAATGATGGTGGACACCTTTAATGCCAGCACTCAAGAGGGAGAGGCAGGAGAGGCTCTGTGAGTTCAAGTTCAGCCTGATCTACAAATGGAGTTCTAGGACAACCAGGCCTATTACATAAAAAACCCTGTCTCGAAAAACAAAACAAAGCAAACAAACAAAAAAACAGGCTGAAGCAGAGGGATTATAAATTTTTATAACTAAGTGTATATATTGTCTTCTAACCAAAAGCCACAATTACTGTACTTGTTTAATGCACTCGTCACCTGTCATTCTGAACTGCTGTGAGGTACCCATAGAGAAAATATCATGAGGGATGTCTCATCAGTGAGCAAACTTGGACAAGGATCCTTGTACTCTGAGTGCCTGTGTTAGAGAAAGCAGATGCTCCGCTGGGAGAATGCACAGGGAATCCTAACACAGATGGGGTGAGAGGTTCAGGAATTCAAGGTCATTCTTGGCTACTCTGAGGCCTTTTGGGCCATGAGAAACTCCCATCACAAACAAACAAAAAGCTCAAGGACCATTGTGTAACTGTGGTAGAGAAGGTACATAGCATACGAGAGACACCGGGTTCCATCCCAGCACCAAAACCAGACAACCCAAAAAGTATCTGATCCTTCTAACTGGTCTTGGGAAGGGAGTGACAGCCCTCCAACCCAATTGTTAGTGCCTCAAAGAGTAATCTTAAGAAACCAATTAGCCTGGTGTAGTGGTGCACACCTTTAATCCCAACACTTGGGAAGTAGAGGCTGGCAGCTCTGTGAGTTCAAGACAGTCTGGTCTACAGAATGACTTCCTGGACAATCAGAGGTGTGTGGTGAGACCCTGTCTCGGGAAAACAGACAAATTCCATCTAAAGCCACACCCACCATACAATCATCAGTTATTCACGCCTCCTGCTTCAAAGTCCTAGTAGGACTCCAGGCTAAAGCCCCTCTTTACAGGAAGGGGAAATTGTGACCACATCCTTTCTCCCTGAGAGTTCCTAAGCTCAGCCATTAGGTTAACCTCACTTTATCCTGTGTGTCCTGCAGGTGATCCAAAGTAACTAACCAAAGATGGTTCTGGGACTGTCTCCTCGGAAAAGTCACACAAGGAAAGCAGTAATAAAGTGACTATATGAATCACATCCTGGCATGAGTTTGTCTTATTAGTCAGATATCCTAACCTCAGGGCCCTGAAAACAAAGCCTGTGGGGAACCTGCTGTGGCCATGCATGATGAAATCCCAGTACTCAGGAGGTATCAGGATGGGGAGTCTGAGGCCAGGCCGGGCTACAAAGTCAGAACCCAGCTCATAAATGAACAAGGCTTCATGGCACCTATCATCTGAGAGCAAATAAATGTTCACAAAGCAAAGACTACTGAACAAAAAAAAAAAAAAAGAAAAAAGAAAACTAAGTAAAAGTCAGGGCCGCTTTAGAGACCCCAGAGACAGCATCTTCTCCAGGGAAGTCAGCCCTTCACCACTGCATGGTCGGTCACTGCCATCAGGGGACAGGTTCACTTGGCAAGAAAGACACCGGGAGACAGAGGTGGGCACTCAGGCCAGCCGAGCTCTGTCCAGTGCCTCTAGCAGGGTGACCATGATCCTTCAGACAGGAGACTTGATCCCTGCGGGCTCCTAGCCCTCCCCCCCCCCCACATAGGTCAGCTCCTGGGACCTTAGAAGACATGGAGTACTGCTCAGAAGAAAACAGAAGTCTTCTTGTAGGGAAAAACAGGGAATAGGAATGAGGATGGTCAAGGCAAAACAAAGTTCTTTAGCCTAAGATTTATTTTTTAAGAATAAATAATGTGCTAAAGGAAGAATGAACCCTTCTGGAACATCAGACTCAGATCTGGGTGTTCACACTGGGCCAGCTAGAGCATGGATCTGGGAAGGAGGGATGCTGGTGTATGAGCCACAGACCACTGTGGATGGTGGTCCTCCAGTGGGGGCTGTTATGTCCCCTAGAGCACAGATGACAATGTCTGAAGACATTTCTGGTTGGCAGAACTCAGGAGGGGTGCTCCTGGCAGCTGGCAGGCAGACCAGAGATGGCCCAAAATGGCCGACAATACACAGGACAGGCCCATGACAGGATTATGCTGCCCCACATGTCAGCAGGTGCAGTGGCAGAGAAGCCCTGCTCTAGAGAGGACCTGGGGGCCACAGGCCACAGTCCCTAACGACAGGAAGAGGCCAGGTGGCAGCCATAGCTACCTCACCCTCCAGTGCTCGGCATCTCGCACCAACATGGAAGCTGCTGCTGGGAGCCTGTCTGGGAAAGGGTAGCCTGCCCGCCCCAGTACCAAACCCTGGCTTTGCAGGACCGTTTTGGTCTCAGTCACCTCCAGGCCATGAAGGTTTCAGGAAGAATAATGAGGCAATGAGCAGCCCCAGCCTCATTAAGTTTTAAAAAACAGTTTTTTCCGGAGGAAGTTAAAACAGCCAGGCATCTGTTTATAAATCCCTTTCTCAGAAACCGCATTGGCGACCTGCAAAACAGAACCACAGGGGGAATCTATGAGATCAGTGTCCTTGTCTGAGGCTATAACTAAGGGGGGGACCATGGAAGGGACTATCCGAAGATGACTCCACCTACAGCCTCCTGAAGTTGTAAAACAAACACCTCAGCAACTATAAAAGAATGAAAAATTCAAGTTTTCTAATACAAAAATTCACAATTCCAACCAGACTGAAAGGCTGAGGGTAAGAAAAATGGGGGAAGGGAGGACCCAGAGACCACACATGCTGCCTGGCTGTCCCCTGCCCTGTAGGGCCCCACTCAGGACTGCCCAGAAGTGACTCCTATAGCTCCGGGTGTGCACATGAGCAGAGTAGTAACCCACAGGGTTGCCAGATCCAGACAGGACAAATGTCACCACCGCAGTCACGTTCCTCATTTGAGAGGCAAAGCCCTCCTGGATTCTCAGCCAAAACCCATCAGCCTTTGGAACTGACTAGGACCTGCTGCTCTGCCCTCCAGGCCTCTCTGGCCCTTAGGAAGGAAGAAGTGCTCACCCTGAGGAGGAGGGACTGCAGGTCTTCAGAGGCAGCCCACTGCTCCAGGACGCCGTCCAAGGTCTCAATGTACCAGGAGCCACTCTTCTTATCTCTCCAGGAGACGAACCCTGCAGGAGGAGAAGGCTGACCTCTGCCACAGAGCAGAGTGGCATACTCCCTGACAGAGTATGCCGGCTACAGCCACATCCAGACTCTGGCTAAGGACAGGTGCTCCCGGCTACCCTTCACACTCAGCACCACTTGCTGTGGCTCCCATTTTCTCAGGTCTTGGAAGTCAGGTGTCTCAGGAAGGTTGAAGGATGCACCTTACGGCTCCCTTACCACCATGTGCCCAAACCAGGGCTGAGGAAAGTGCCAGCCTCCCTTGTTTACTCTGGAGGACAATCCCAAGAGGATCACTGTTCCTTTTAAAAATAATAATAATAGTAATAATAATTTATTTAACTTTTATTTTATGTGCCTTGGTGTGAAGGTGGCAGATCTCCTGGAACTGGGGTTACAGACAGCTGTGAGCTGCCATGTGGATGTTGGGAATTGAACCCCGGGGCCTCTGGGAGAGCAGTCAATGCTCTTAACTGCTGAGCCATCTCTCCAGCCCTGAGGATTACTGTTTTTAATCTGCATGCCAATCTGAAGCCTTGCCAAGGACCCCACAGGCTGTGCCCAGCAGAAACAAGACCTCAGGACATAGCTGCCTCTGGGGTGGGGTGGGGGCAGGGGCACAGATGAGCTCACCTGGGAAGGTGGAATAGGATACAAGGATGTCACTGGGGGTGGGCAAACTTGACATGGCATCCAGCTGGTCAAAGGCCCTTGGGCCTTCCTGGTATGGGACAGCATCTGGCTCAGAGTCACTGTCAAAGGCCCTGCCTTGAGAGGAAGTGCAGGTCACCTCAAAGCCATGGTCTTTCTGCTCTGCAGGAAGCAAAACCAGACACCCAAATGTCACTCCACGGTAGAATCACTATGGCACAGGGCGCTTCTCCTAAAAAGGGAAAGGCCTGGACCTGAAGGCTTCACTTGTGAGCTCTGCCAATACTGAAAGGAAACTAAAGCTAGACATGCTGGAACACACCTGCTTTGTTTTGAGACACAGTCTACCTATGCAGCCCTGACTGTCCTGGAACTCACTATGTAGACCAGGCTGGCCTTGGAATCACAGAAATCCATCTGCCTCTGCTTCCTGAGTGATGGGATTAGAGGCATAAACCATCACACCTGGTAGAGCATTTATTTTTGAATTGTGTGCGGAGGTGAGGTATGTGTACATGAGTGCAGCTGCCCACAGCATCCAGATGAGGGTGTTAGATCCCCTGGAGCTGCAGTTATGGGAAGCTGCCCAGTGGGGTTGCTGGGAACTGAACTGGGTTGGGCCCTCAGCAATAGTATGCACCCTTAGCCACTGATCATCTCTCCAGGCCCTGCTCTTGAATTCTGAGCACCCTGCTTCAGCTCCCTAAATAGCGAAGATTACAAACCTGGGCTAACAGGCCCAACCTTTATTTGTATTTTTTTGAACTACCCTAACCATTTTCTGGTATTCCAAACTGTACCAAATAGGGGCCAACAGGACAGCTCAGTAAATACGAGCACCTGCTGCCACGTCTGGACCCACACAGCGGAAGCAGAGAACTGACTCCAGGTGTCCTGTGACCTCCAGGGACAGGCAAGCTAAATGTCACATGTGTGCCAAAGCAATACTTACACCACATTAAAACCTTTAACTGCAACTCTGCAGCAAACAAACCCCAAATAAAGAAAACCAAGTCATAGGTAAACCAAATCTGTGTCGGCGTGCTCACCTCCTAAATTTACAATTTCCTAAAGAAACAATTCAGGTGCAGCCCTCAGCCCTCCATGGAGACACCCACACAGTGTGAGCTGAAGAGCAGTCATCCCCCAGTGGCCACTGCTGACAAGTGCACATGGGAAAGCATCAAGATCAAGTCGGACAAGAGCACCAACCCCATGGATCTCTGTACATGTGTGATCCCTAATCTGCAACCTGGCTGTGAAGGCTGAGACTTCCGGTTACACTGTTTACACAGAGGGACTGATCCTCCATGTCATACAGCAGGAGGCAGGATGTCCCTTCAGCTGCTGTGGCCAGCTGTGGCTGCTTTCTGCCTTCTCCTCATAAGCTCTAGAATCCTGAAGAGGGGTCGCCCCAAAACTGACGGCTCAGCCTGACTGACCCTCAGCTGGACTCTGGCCAAGAACGTCACATTAACACCACACTAGTTACTGGCTCTGGAAGAACTTTTTCAAGCCTGCTTCTGTGCTGCCTCCTAACACATGTTGGAGGGTAGGTGACATGTTGCCTTTGAAATTAGAATGGTAAATTTAAAAACAGCAACAGTAGAGTTACCAAAATCCTGGGTCTCATTTGCATGCGTGTGAACAAGACACTCAGCCTTGCAGGGAACAGGGAAGTCACTGTTTTTGTTCCCAGGTGACATGGCGCCACCAGGTGGCAAGGGCATTAAACAGCAGGTCCTACTTCCTGGCTGGGGACACAGCTACTTAAAGAAGGAAGGGTAGACAGGGTCTCATGTAGCCCAGGCCCAGGCTAGGCTGAAACTCTTGGGGTTTTTTTGGCCTCCCTATGTAGTCTGGCAAAGACTCAGACACCCTTCTGCCTCTGCCTCCCAATAGCTGGGATAAACCTTGTCAAGGAAGGTGAGTCTAGGAAGACTTCCTGATGCAATACAATAAATTGTAAGCAGAAAGAGTTAGGGGCTGAAGAGATAGCTCAGCCAGTTAATGCTCTTCTAGAGGGACCAGGTTTGGTTCCTAGCGCCTCCATGGCAGCTCACAACTATCTCTAACTGCAGTTCCAGAGAATCTCATGCCCTCTTCTGGCCTCCACAGGCTTCTGCACACTTGTGGGACACATACCTACATGCGAAATACCCACATATATTAGATTAAAAAAAAAAAAAAAGCCAATGGGCAGTGTTGGCTCACGCCTTTAATCCCAGCATTTGGGAGACAAAGACAGGCAGATCTCTGAGTTTAAGGTCAGCCTGGTCTACAAAGGGAGTTCCAGGACAATCAGGGCTACCAATGAAACCTGTCTCAGGGGAGTGAGGGGTGAGGAAATGCCAGGTATAGAGATACACACCTTTAATCTCATCACTAGAGGCAGGTAGATGTATGTGTTCAAGGCCAGCCTAGTTTACAAAGAGAGAGAGTTCCAGAAAGGTAAGGTCAAGGCTACACAGAGAAACCCTGTCCCCAAAACAAAAAAAGTCTGAAGAGTAAGACCATTCCTATGAGTTGGACCAAAATTCTACTTGCTACTGAAAATGGGTGAGACTGGGAGACGCAAAGACAGGCAAACCGTTGCTGTCCTTGAAGCTGGCATCCCACTGGGCTGGTCTTAGTTCCCTCTGCCTTTCAGAGGTCAGCACTGGAGCCTCACCACAGAACACTCTAGATCAGGAAAAGGGTGAACAAGAGGGCATCTCCGTGGCTCAGAGTGCAGGGTAGCTTCTCCCTCCGTGTTGTCAATATTCTAATGAATAGGCAGCAAGAGGGGGCAAGAGGTGACCCTAGGCCCTGTGGTAGGGTGGGGGGATGTAGGAAGGGATTCCCTGGACAGAATGGCCAGAATTATTGTCGTTATCTAGGCTAACACGCCAAAAGACCAGTACTCATTTGTTTTGCTCTCATGTGTGAGAATGTAAGCACGTGTGTGAGTACACATGACATATGCATGTGGGGACCAGAGGACAATATCGAGTGTCTTCGTCAATCATGTCCCACCTTGTTTTTAGATACAAGGTCTCCTGCTGGACCAGCTAGCCAGCAAGAACCCACCAGTGTCCACCTCTGCACTGGAATCACAGGCAGGCACCGATGGGCCTGACTTTTCCATGGTGCTGGGACTCAGACTCTAGAGCTCCTTGTTTTCATGACATATTTTACAGATGGCCAGATGGCACGGTCTCCCTGCTTCGTTTGTTTTTATGGAAACTCTGGGGCTGAAGTCATCAACGTACATGAGCCCATGATATGACTGTACCAAACTCCTCAGATGATGCTAGGCCTGTGGTGACTAGGTGGAAGTCCTGACATACACCACTGTGTATGGACACAGTGAAGGGCTAGGAGGGAAGGGAGCACTGGCCAGCTGTGCTCGCAGGAGGCTGAGGGCCACTTACCACCACCACAGGCCTGGATGAAGAATAACTTCGGTTTCCCTCCCAGACTAGGGCAGCCGGTCCCATTGAAGATGTTCACAATTTTCTCAATGGACACAGAGCATCCATCTGTGCCATAAACAGCACCCGGGAACTGCAGGTGGCTGGCCTGGTGGACAAGGTACCTTGGTTACAAAAATAAGACTGGGTAGAAGTCCAGAGGCCTGTCCCAAGGCTTTGTGTGAGTAGGTCAATATTCAGAAGGCCCTAGACGGGGACACTCATTGGCAGAGACGGAGCAAGCTGTTTAGCATCGATTCCAAGGGGCCTAGCCTCATTTAACTATGGGAGCCAAGGAGCCTGAGAGTTGTAATGGGATTTAGCACATAGCAGGACTTGAGGGCACGCCAGCTATGCCTAGACCAAGTGTTCCCACAACACCAATGTCACATCACCCAAAGACTTGTATAAAACACTGAACCCCAGGCCTCACCTAGCCCTCCAAAGTCAGACTTCTAGTCCTCCAGCCCCTCGAAGCAGCTAAACACAGCATAGCATTTATGTTGTTGCTGTGTGTGTGTGTGTGTGTGTGTGTGTGTGTGTGTGAAACCCCCCCCATACATGTGGGGGTCAGAGAAGAACTTGCAGGAGCCGGCTCTCCTTATCCCATGCAAGTTCCAGGTTGCCGGGTTTGGCAGCATGCACTGCTCCCAGCCCCTCAACCTAGACGGCAATGTATCTGAGACCTGGACAAAGGCCTAGAATATACAACATGGAGCACAGCAGAAGCAAAGATCCAGGACTGCTGCATTCAGGGAAGAAAGCTCTGTGGACAGGGCTTAATTCTTCCTTCCATACTAGATAAGACTTCCTCGCCCACCTCCCACCATGAAGGCAACTCCTCAGAGGTCCACAGGGCCACTTCTCTCTCCCCAAAGCTAAGGGTGCCAGGACGCAGAAGGGAATGGGCGACTGCATGGCCTGCTGAGGCTCAAGAGGAAAGGCTTCCTACCTGGCAGCCATGAGAGAGGATGACCACCACAAAGCAGTCCAGGGCACGGTGGTCCCGCTTGGCCATCTCCACCAAAGCCGAGACCATTTGCTACAAGGGAAGGTAGCAGGTAAGACGGGACACCAATAGAGATCTGACCCGCAGGGTCCAGTCAGAGCCAGGACACAGCAGTCTGCTCCCAATCCTGAAGTTCTGATGGACACTGTCAACACACTGGACCATTTGGAGGAAAAGATACTATCCTTGGTCACCAGCCATTTAACCCCCAAAATAATTTTATAAGAACGATTATTCTTACTTCTAAACAGAGAAACTGAGGCATAAGAGGTCAAGGGGTAGGCACTGAGAAAGCCAGTCCTTAGACTCTCTTTCTCTAAGTCTGATGCTTGAACCCATAGCCAGTTGCCTATGTCACTTCCCACAGTCCTACAGACACAGTGGATTTTCTGGGGCATGTTCCTCATGGGACAGTGACTGTACCTTGGCAGTCAGGTCATTCTTCACCTCCACCATGAAATGCAGCCAGCGGAAGCGGTGCTGCAGCTTCTCACAGTCCACATTGGAGCCAGTGCGTGTGCTAAGCCCCGAGGAAGGGCAGAAATTCACATTGTTGATGATGAGGCAGTGGCCACAGGGGTCTGCATCCAGGATGTATGCCTGTTCAATGATAGGTTTCCAATGTCATGGAGGAGGGAGAGGCAGCGCTCAGTTAAGAGGACTTGGGTTCAATTCCCATTGCTATGTGGTAGGTCACAGCTGTTAGTAACTCCAATTCCAGGGGATAGGATCCCCTCTCCTGGCTTCTGTGGGCACTGACACATGTGATGCACAGACATACATGTAGGTAGAACAGCCATATACATAAAACAATAATTCCTGGGGCTGGAGAGATGGCTCAGCGGTTAAGAGCACTGACTGCTCTTCCAGAGGACCAGGGTTCAATTCCCAGCACCCACATGGCAGCTCACAACTGTCTGTAGTTCCAGTTCCCAGTTCCAGGCAAACACCAAGGCAATAAATAAATAAAATAAAGTTTAAAAAAAAATAATAATTCCTTAAAAATACCAAAACAAAACAAACCAGATTCATTCACCTCAAAGGTCTTTAAACACCACGCAACTTGGTGACACTGGCCCAGAGCTCAACTGAGAGGTATATGGTAGGTTCTGTCACAGCAGTCTTAGGCCAGGGACCACACTCCGGTCTCCTGAGACAGTTTTCACCCCAGGCTCAGTCCCTTGAATTTCCTCTTCCATGGCCTGTCCACAGGTCTGATCACTCTATCTGAATATTCCTCTGCCTGACTTTTTCCTCCCAGCACACGGCTCTGAAGGTTAAGGAGTCTTGTCCCCAATATAGAAAACTACAGCAGCACATAGGAGCCAAGCCATGGAGAACATAGATGGGAAGAACAGCCTGAGAAGCTGGCCCTGGGGTAGATACTGCAGAGGATGCACCCTTTCTTTAGGTTTGAAATCTGATTTTATAGGGGCAAAGGGGCAGGATGGGTGGACAGAGTGCTCTAGCTGGGGTCAGGAGCCACGGAGAGTGGTGACTGTAACCAGACTTCCCCAGCAAGGCAGGATTCCCCAGCTCCTAGCTCAGCCACAGGGAAGGGCTTGGGGAAAAGACAAACTTTAATTACACGAGGACTCACCATATCTGCATGACCCTTGATCTTCTCTGGAGCACCTGCAAAAACAGAGAGAAGAAAAATGTGGGTGTTGGGGTTCAGTTGGAAAAGGAAAAATGAGATTCAGATGCAGACTCAACTGAGCTCCTGAGATAGGTTTTATTTTCACTGATGTACAAAGACAAGCAAAAGTGACAGATGTCAATGAAACCACAACAACAAGGAGAGGGTACTGACTGAAGAGACAAGGTTTCCTAGGATACTAAAATGTCCTGTGATGTGATGATGTGGGTGGTGGCAACCTGTGTGCACACCCATGCAGGTAGAAAACTTCCATCTGGGGTGCATGCATTTCACTACATACTCTTGTCTTGTCATCGCTGGCAAATAATTTCACCTTCCTGGGCTGTTTCCTTGCTTACAGGGATGAATCTAATGGAATCTGCCTTGCAGGGTTGCAGGGAGGTAGGAGTTGTGCAGGGCAAAGTCTTAACAGCTTCCCCGCACCTCCTGTCAGGCATGGGTACTTTCAGTCATCCATCAGAACCAAAAGGCAAACCCTGAGCAACAGCTCCTTCTGGAAACACTCAAAAAAACAAAGAGCATCCAAAACAAACTCTCACTTTTCAGATGGGCTGTCAAAATTACATCTCCCGTAAACTGATTGGAATTGTCCACTCGTTCACTACGAGCATATGACAAATACTAGAATTAAATTCTGAACTTTGACCCATCAGTTTGTACCCAGAGTCACACCCCAATAACCTCATTGCACTTACTCACCCACCCACCCTTCTCTCAATACTCACAGACATCATGGGCTCTGCCAGAACCATTGTCCACTGGCCTGGGTGTTTCTGGTCTGAGAACCTCTGGCTTGAGCCGAGCAGGCCAGAGTTCTTCTGGCCCTAGTACCACAGGGGTGAGGTTTCCCAGGGCAGGCTGCGATGGGTCCGGCTTCACTACTCTCTTTGGTTTGAGTCCCATTGGTCCCAGGACCACAGGCACCAGGTGGTCTAGGGGTTTAATAGCCTCTGGATCCTGCTTGGCTGCTTGCCGACTATTTCGCAAGAATGAAGCCAGGGTGTCTTGGCCTGTGTCCTCTAAGCAGGAGATGAAGAGAGGAAGGGCCTGCCTCCCCCGGGTCTCAAGATCTGTGACCAGTTGCCTGGCCTGATCCCGCCGAGATCCAGAGCCTGCCCGCTGTTTGGATAGAAAAACCAGACACTCATTATTCAGGGACATTGGTTGGCTCCCATTCTATCTTCCATTTCTCATCTAGTCTAAACCTGGGGCAGGGCTGGAGGGATGGCTCAGAGGATAAGAGCATTGGCTATTCTTCCAGAGGTCCTGAGTTTAGTTCCCAGCAACCACATGGTGCCTGAGGAGGACAGAAGATCAGACAGAACTCCTGGAACTGGAGTTGTGAACCAAAATTTGAGTGCTGAAAACTGAACCCATGTCCTCTACAAAAATGCTCTTAACTACTGAGGCAGCTCTCTAGCCCTTGCTTTTGGTTTCTGAAGACTGGATTTCATGTAGCCAAGGATGTCCTTGAACACCCTGATCCTCCTGCCCCTACCTCCTGAGTGCTGGGATTCCAGGTACATGCCACCAGCCCTGGAACCAGTCTTTCCCTTCAGTCTGCCACAGCTAACACTAGGCCAGGATGCTGCTCTGACCACACTTAGGAGGACAAAGAACAAGAGAAGAAACTGCTGGTGTCTCTCTGGGCATTTCAACAATTTTTTTTTAATGTTCCTTGAAGGATAAGACTTTCCCTTCAAACCAGTTCCCTTGATCAATTGTTGCTCCTAAGACTGATTTTATTTTTTTAAGTTTTTATTCTTTTTTAAATTTATTTATTATGCATATAGTGTTCTGCTTGCAGGCCAGAAGAGGGCGCCAGATATCATTGTAGATGGTTGTGAGCCACCATGTGGTTGCTGGGAATTGAACTCAAGACTTCTGGAAAAGCAGACAGTGCTCTTAACCTCTGAGCCATCTCTCCAGCCCCTATCTTTATTTTAACTTAATTTTATTTATTAATTTACTTATTGAGACAATTTTCTCTGTGTAGTCCTGGCTGTCCTGGGAAAGTCTCTGTAGACCAGACTAGCCTCGAACTCAGAGATCCACCTGCCTCTGCAATCTTCTATGTTACCTATATCAAATCCCTTTTTTCCACAACATCCTTTATAAAGCATGTATTTGATCCATAAAGGCCTGACTATAACAGGCAGGGTATGCTGGGTCTTGGTGGACCATCAGAAGTGCTTCACATCTGTTATGTCACTCACCCTAGGACATTTCACAGCCCAGGAAAATGAGACTCAAAGAGGGTAAGTGACTAGTACGGTGAGCCAGTGCAATACTAAAGTGGGTGCCTAGGACTCTTGAGCAGAAAAAATACACGCCTACTTTGTCAAGAGAAACAGTGCAGGTTAGGACTCTTGAGCAGAAAAAATACACGCCTACTTTGTCAAGAGAAACAGTGCAGGTTACAATCGCTTTAACAAACACTCCGAAAAAGAGGTGCTTGGGGTTTTCTATTCGTTCTTCCGGACTTCATAAGAATCTAGAGGATTAAGGGGGTTGGATTCAGGAAGGTTTTGAAAATGGAGTTCCCACGCCATGGTTTCCCAGGGTGCGGGGTGCGTGCAGGCAAGGCGGGGAGAAGAGGGCGGGAGCTCAGGAATGGCTTCAGCGACTCTCTCCGCAGCCTCCCAGTTCCCACCAGCACCGCGGGAAAAACTGGGGACGCAAGGGGCGGGGCGCACCTGGATATCCTCGATCATGTCCCGCGTGAAAAGCTCTCGACTCAGCAGAGCGTCCCAGAGCTCAGCGACCTGCAGCTCACCCACCAGGCGCACCCGACATCGCCGCAGGAGCTGCCGGTCCGCTTCGTCCATGGCGAGCTGATTGCGGGACCCCGAGTTCCGTCCGCTTCCGGCCCTCGGGTCCCGCCCCCGCCCCTACGCCCCGCCCCCATATCACCCTAGCAAGGGCTCTTGCCCGGAGGAGGCCCGGCTCGCCCGCAGTCAACTTCTCCATTTTCTGCCAGGCCCCAAGGCCGGTCTCTTGCGCCCACTCGGCTCCGCCTCCCCAGCCACCTCACTACACGCCGGCCACCCCCCCCTCGCCCAGCCCCCCCCCGCGCGCTCTCGGGACCCGCCCCTTTATTTTACTAGCCACGCCCCAAAATGTTCCTGTTCCGCCCGGTCTCCTGACCCCCTTAGGCCCCGCCCCACACATACCTCAACACCCTAAGACCCGCCCACAGAATACTGCTCCGCCCCTCGCCCCTACGTCAACGTTCCTCCTGGGCTCCTAGACCAACCCCCGGGCCCTACGAGTTCCTTTGCCCCGCCCCCAGGACCCGCCCCCATTCTGCTGCTCAGTCCCTCCCCAGGTCCCGCCCCGCTCCATCTTTTTAACCTTTGGCGCTATTCCGTCCTGGACCTAGCCTAGTTTTCGGGTCCCGCTCTTGCCCTCTCGCCCCGCCTCTAACACCCGCAAACTGCCTTTGCTCCGCCCCTTTAGGCCACCCTACGTGACTTTCCGTCCCGCCCCTCGAGTTCCTACCACGCCCCCAGGACTCCCTCTGTGGTCTTGTTTCCTTGTTTTCTTCCTCCTGGTTGTGGCACCCGTTTCCCCGAACGTAGCCATTGCTCTACCAAAATTCACAGAGACCCTGCTTCTACAGACACTCAAAAAGTCACACTGCTGTCAAGAGGAAAAGAAAGCCACGCCTAGAACTCTGTCCCACATCATACAAGCCCCTTGCTGGTTGTGGCTTTTTTGTAAAGCCCCATCCACGCGGCTAATAAAACCTCGTCCCCCGTCCTGTCCACTACTCCGTGTGTTGCTTGAAACTATTGTAACTCATCCAGCTAACACTACAAAGATTTCCATCTCCCTCTCCTTCCCTCTCTATCACCTTCAGAGAAACTGCTAGCAATCTAGTCCTCTGCTCTCAGTTCTGTACAACTCATTTCACATATCGAAAGAGACCGAGCATTGTGCTGGCCACTTTACACTCGATGTTGTTTATCCCTGACAGGAAAACAATGGCAACAAGGAAACAACTAACTACTTATAGGTCACCGAACAGCAAAATCTTAGACTCGGAAGCCTAAGTAGAGCACGTGCTGAGCTCGCATGAGGTCCTCACTTCATGCCCCCACATGTGCAGGAGGGGTGCAGTGGGCTTTAGTTTCATTTTTCTGCATTTATTTTGCAAATATTCATTGGTAGCTCGTAAATGCTAAGCAAGGTCTGTTCAGGTCCATTCAGTGTTACAGTGCAGAACACGACAGGTAGAAACCCTACCTATGGGAGCTTACTTTCCTGGCAGAGCCAGGCAATAGATAATATGCAATAAATAGATAAAAGATACAGCTAGGAACGACAGTGCACGTCTTTAATCCCAGCACTGGGAGGCAGAGGCAGGTGGATCTCTATAAATTGGAGGCCTGTCTGGTCCACTAGTCCAGCCACGGATATAAAGTGAGACCCTGTCTCAAAAACACACAACAAAAACAGTATGCTAGATTAAGTGATAAAAGCACACGATTACGTAAGATCTCAATTCGAGGCATGGAATAGAAAATACATCCCCAGAGATCTCGGTCAAGGGTGCAAAATATGTTAATCTTATTCACCACACCCGCTTCCCTGTGCATTAAGTCCCAGTCTAGACCATTCTAGCGTTGATAAAAGAATTTGGAGCCCTAATTTGCTTTGGGCAAATCTTTGACCCTCTCTGAGCGTCAAGTACATGGAGAAGTAAACTAGAAAGAATCCCTAAGGTCGGCTCAAACTCTGACGCTCTAGGATTCTATGAATAGGGCTAAAGTGAACTGGGACCAGCGACAGCGTCCCCGTCCTAGCAACTGTTGCTAGACGTAGGCCATCTTCTGGCAACCAGTGGAAACCCCTCCTCGGTTCCCGGAGGTCTTCCTGGCATCCCGTGATGCATAGCGACTCCGCCTCGCTAGAAGGCACGTTCTGGCCTCGCTGGTCAAGAGCAAGCCTTCGGACTGAAGAGAAGAGCGCGCTTCGTTCCTATAGCAACCGCGCCAGATCCACGTGCTTATGGTGGATAGCAGGGGCCAAAAACTCCCTAGTGCGCGAGGCTCCAACTCAGTTTGTCCACGCATTGGGAGCGCGCTGACTTTAAGTGTCACGTGGTTGCCCGGGCCTGGGCTCCGCCTCTTTCTCCTCCCCAGGTGCTCTGGTGTGGACTGGAAGCGCCGGCCCCGGCGGTTTCACTGGAGCACGGACGCTGCGGCCGATTGGGCCGGTGCCCTTTCCCGGTAACTCTTTCCCGGAGTGACGCGCGGACACGGCGGGGCCCGACAGGCTCGGTGATCTCCCATTAGTTCCTCCGCGTCCTCAGCCCGCGCTGGGCCCTGGGGGACCCGGGAGCCGACAGGAACCGGGGCGGCGGGGGAGGGGGCTGCCTCCCAGAAGGTCGCGACCCGGGCGGGTGCCCGAGGCGGAGTTTAGTCCAACAGAGCTTCCGGGGAGCCGCCGCCTCCCACGTTTAGGGACGCTCAGAGCTACCTGTTGGGCAGTGTGTCCCCTGCACTGAGGCCGGCCCCCTAGAGCTGGAGAATGTCAGCCAAAGAACTTGCCCACAGCACCAGCCCTGCGGGGCTGATACTCCACCCACCCCGCTTGTGGATTCCGCTTACCCACTTTACTCTTCCCACGAGTATCCTTCTAAGTGCTAGTGTTCAATTCCACCCTGTCAGCAAGAACACAGGGCTAGGTCCTAAAGTGGTGGTGGACAGGATCTCCCCCCACCCAAATCTAATCCCAAAGCCAGGTGAGCCCAGAACAGGTTGTCTTAAAGGAGAAGCTGGCTTGCTTGTGGATTTTACTTAGCATGTGTACAGTTCTAAACAGTGGCCAGCCGGTCTGAAGACTCCCAGAGGTTTTTTTGCACCTGTCAAAATTTACCCTTCATAGTAAGGTGTCAGCCAGTGAACCTTAACACTGTGAAGTCAAGATAAATGTGATCCATGAAAACAGTGTGTTGTGTAAAAGATCATTGCCCTGTGTGTGTCTCCAGTACCACACCATCTCCTCATCAACCAGCCAAGATTATTCCAAAAACCCACACTGACCTCAATCCCTCAGCTGAGTTGGAGTGTGAACATTTTAAAAGCCTATTCAAGTCTTTCCTGTTAGTTGTCTTTAAATGGAAAGATAAGTTTTTTCTTAGCCACTTTTTCATATCTGAAGTTTCTGTGGACAATAACTAAATTGCTAACCAGATTAAGGAACAACTTATTTTCTTGTTTGAATGAACATTATGTAAAAATGATAGCAGCCTGACTGAACATTACTGCAGTTATTTTTAAAATGTTTTACTTTCATATTTATTTAGTGCCCAGAAAGGCCACAATGACCCTAGACTATAATTTAGTACATGATAAATTGAATGATGAATTTATGAGTTTATTTAATACTTACTCAGTGAGCTACTCTGAAGCCAATACTTTTAGGTTTATTGTAAGAATAGGTGAAATTGTACATTTGAGATGTGATTTCCTGGTTATCCTGAATATATTTTCACAGTTGCTGCTTACTTCAGCTATTCGTTTTAGGTAATTGGCAGGGGTGGGGGGGTCATTTAAGAGAGAGTTTCTCTGTAGCTCAGCTGTCCCGGAATTCGCTCTGTAGCTCACACTAGTCTCGAGCTCAGTTATCTCCCTCCATCTTCCTCCTGAGTGAAAGGATGAAAGGTGGACACCACTGCCCAGCTTGGGTTTGTTTTGTTTAAGATAGAGTCCTCTAGATTCCCTTTTTTTTTTTTTAAGAAATTGTTTAATTCTTATCTCTATATCTTTACCTCCTACCTAAGGAAGTAAGACTATCCAAGTTTCAGCCTCTGGAACTTATTATAGCTGCCTCTTAATCATTTCAGCTCTGGGAAGGAAGAGATGGAGGTGAAGAGGCAGTGCGTTTCCTGGCGGTTCTGGATAGTTCTCTTTCTGACCCTGCAAGGTCTGTCTGCGTTGGATTTTGACCCATACAGAGTCCTGGGGGTCAGCCGCACAGCCAGTCAGGCTGACATTAAAAAGGCATATAAGAAGCTCGCCCGGGAATGGTATGTGAGTCCAAGGATGCAAGTCTAACATGCCGAGTGGAAGCCTACATTACGATGGCTTGTGTGTCTGTTTCAGTGATCAGTACATCTATAGCTGTCTAAAGTATTGGTGTTCAGCCCCTGTCCATCATTTCTAGTGATCACAAAACTTGTGTTTACTTTGATACACACACCCTTCAAGAATACTATGGCTTAGAGCATTGTCTTATATACTGTTAGGATATTTAATGTTGAAACCAGGTATGGTGGTACATGTCATAATCCCAGCACTCAGGAGGCAGAGAGAGGCAGGCAGATCTCTTGAGTTTGAGGCCAGCCTAGTTTACAAAACAAGTTCTGGAACAGCCAGAGCTACACAGAGAAACTATCTCAAAAAAAAAAAAAAAGAAAAAGAAAAAGAAAAAAGAAGTAACTTTGATTTAAAAAAATAAATAAATAAGTAGCCAAACTGGACAAGGTAGACTGCTGAGTACCTGGAGATGGAGTTACAGGCAGTTGTGAGTTTCCTAAGTGCAGGAACTGAACCTAGGTCCTCTATGAGAGCAACAAATACTCTTAACCACTGAACCATCTCTTCAGCCTCTATAAAGCAGTTCCTTATGGGTATAAGGGAACGTTATACAGTTCTGTTCACTAAATCTTTAAGCTTTAAAAAAAAACTTAGGATAAGTACTTTGGCCTCTAATTTTAAAAGGAGATTCAATAACCAAGTGTATTTTTAAAAATATTTTGAGAAATATCAGAATTTTTTTTGAGACAGGGATTCTACTATGTAGCACTTCCTGGCCTAGAACTTGCTATGTAGTCCAGGCTGGCCCTGAAATCACAGGGATCCCTGCCTTTTGATTGTTATGTCTACTCGTGAAAACTATCACAATTTTATCTGTTGTTTTTAGGATTATAATTAGCAGAGGAGCATAGATGTTAAACTTATTTTGGGCAAACTTTTCTCAGGCAGCTTGAGCTGCGCCAAAGAAGCACAAGTGTTTAGTAGCTACAGAGAGAGTGGACAGGAGTACCGTTATTAAGCACCCACTGCATGCTCACCTCCAGGCACTCTAGCTCATTGCACCCATTTGATTAGCCCATGAAAAGGAGGTTTGAACCCAATATACACATAAAGAGGTCAAAGTTCAAAAGTTGGTAAACTTGTATTGCCTTTGACTTTGCAATTGCTTGCCCAGCTTGCCCATCTGCATGAGTAGGGTTGTGTGGGTTAGTGCTTTAGTGAGAAGGAGTGTCAAGTTGGGCAGCCATAAAGCTGCCCTAAGTAGATGAGTTTGTAACTTTGCCTGGGCCCTGGCTGGCACCATTCTTCCTCACTGAGCAGATTTAGCTTGATTTTAAACTGGTTGTGATAAAGGTCAAAAGTCATAAGGTTATGAATACATATTTGGAACTATTCCATGAGGAATCTAGAATCGGATGCTGAAAACATGTTGTCAAATAATGTATGGCCTCTGTCCAATAATTCTCTGCCAAATTGGATTTCAGTAATATTTCAGGGCTGTGCCTGTCTGTGCTTAAAGCAAAATGACAGTCTGTGGTCATTTCAGAAGTAATAGCCTTTGGACAGGATATTAGCCTTGGCTGGGCAGAATGCTAGCTTAAGGATGTGGGACCTGCTGTAATGGACAGCTGTGACTTTCCTATTCTGAGCTTTGAAAGGTGTTCTGCTGTTAGCTAAATGAACTGTGTCCCTTTCCTCCTGTTGGAGTTTCCTAGAGTAATTCATGACCATACAAATGAACAGTGTGGGCTGTGTGCATTGAAATCAGCATTTACTCCAATTTGTACCATCCTCATCCTCTTTTCTGCCGTTTGGACCCCAGCAGAGTTTCCTCACTTTAGTCTGTATCCCCTCTAGATGGCTTCATAGAAACACTGACAGTGGATTTACAGCCACTTGACTTCAGACAGATCCGAGGCAGAGGAAATGGTTAGCCGTCGGACCATATGTTGCCAAGTACTTTACAAGTGTTTCTTAGACCTCACAAAAATTACTTGCTTGGTGAAACCATGTGAGATGACTGTTTTTTCTGTATAAAAAACTGTATTTCTTGCCCCAAAATTCTCTTATCATGGATACTTTTAGTTGCCATCCATGTTAGCAGAAGCAGATTGGCATAATGTGGCTTGCTCATTATCCACCTTATTCTTTTTTTTTTTTTTAAGATTTATTTATTTATCAGGTATAGGATGTTCTGCCTGCATGTGTCCTTGCAGGCCAGAAGAGGTCGCCAGATCTCATGACAGGTGGTTATGAGCCACCATGCGGTTGCTGGGAATTGAATGCAGGACCCCTGGAAGAGTAGCCAGTTATCCATCTCTCCAGGCCAATCCACCTCATTCTTATCTGAATTTATTTCTTTGTATCTTCATTGTTATTCCTTTAGAAGTCCCACTGACCTTCAGTTGAGCCATGCACAGTGTTTTCTTCACTATGAAATGGAAAGTTTGCCTAGCATGAGGCAGCTCATGAATCTGTCTCACTCCCCAAACACAACATTGGATGGTACTCCCCTAGGGCTGATCTTCCCTTCTCTGCCCAGCTATATTGCTTCCTTTATATTGCTGGGATTAAAGGTCTGTGTCATCACTGCCTGGCTCTGTTTGGCCTTGAACTCACAGAGATCCAGACAGTTCTGCCTCCCTACTGCTAGGATTTAAGGCATGTGCCACCATCCTCTGACTTCTGTGGCTAGCTCTGTGCCTGGCTCTGTCCTCTGATCTTCAGGCAACTTTATGTCTTTAGAGCCCACACAACATATCACCATGCTAACTAGTTCTGAGATAAGTTGAAATAACCTTGCATAGACTATCCGCTTTCTCATAGGTTAGTAAAAACATGGCCTTGACATCATTACCCCTGTGTAGGGAAAAGTAGCCAATCAAAGGTAAGTAGAATCAGCAGGGCAGTGGTGAAAACTGGGGTTCTGATCTGAGTGAGCAGCAGACATGGGAAATGTAACCATCACCTCATGGCTGCAGCTTTGCCAGCACCCACTGCCTGGGAGTGGGCATTAAAACACCTGCAAGACCAGCATTACTCAGAGAGGGAGCACCCCTGTCCAGGGACAACATGAATAACTGAAATGAGCCTTGAGCAGACTTTAGTTGCGCTTGGGATAAGGATGAGGATATGAATGTGTCACCTCTCCTCAGTAGCATGCTGCGGTGCTCTGTGGTGCTTTGAAAATGAGCCCAGCTGGAACATCTTGAGAGGAAATTGCTTGCATTAAAGTTGCATTTTTTTTATGGTTATGCGGAGCAACTGATTGTTTCTACCATTTATTTTAGGAAACGGCCCTAACACAACCACCTTCCCTTTGCTTCTAATGTTATGAGCTCTGTGTATAAGGTTATAAAGTGATAATGCACAAAAATTCTCTCCTCACTGGTGCTGTCTGCCTTTCAGGCATCCTGACAAAAACAAAGACCCTGGAGCAGAGGACAAATTCATTCAGATCAGCAAGGCCTATGAGGTACCGTGTCAGACACTCAGTGCCTCTGTTAGCACCTAGAAAATGGGGTGGAGGGGCTGGGGGGTGGCTCAGCATCTTAGTCATACAAACAGGAGACCCAGAGTTCAGATCTGCAGAACCCCCACAAAGGCCTGATGGGGTTGGCAGGCCACCTGCGATTTCAGCACTTGGAAGGCTGAGAAAGGGTTCCCAGGGCAGCTAGCTGGCTAGGAGGCTAGCCTTAGCTGAGAGCTCTCAGTTCATTAAGAGACTCTGGCTCAGTGAATGGTGGAGAATGGCATCAGCTTTAGGCTTCCACAACACATGAGCTCTCATACATGCAAACAAATACACAAAACAAAACAAAAGGAACACAGGTCAAACGTGATGAGTACTGTACCAGCCCCTCAGCAGGGCACATTCCCCACACCCTGACTTAGTTTTCTCATGTTAAAGAAATTAACTGTGCTCCCCCACATGTTGAAGCAGGTGCCTGAACATTTCAGCTCCTGGAAAACCTGGCCCACTTTGAAAGCTTTAATTAGAATTGTGCAGTTACCCAGAACAGATGTCTGTTATGATTGTAGAGACTTAAAGCATCACACCCCAGTTTGCCTGGTTACACAAGGTTACAAATAACTTTAAAACAGAAGATGTTTTAAATAGCATGGTCTGGAATACCATAAGCAGTGAGTCTCTGACTGCCTAATCTGCCAGGGTAATATGCTTCAGCAAACAGTGCTTCCCCTGGACAGTGACTCTTCACCCTAAAGAGATTACCAGATTTTAGTCTTCAGAGTTAGGTTTCAGTACAGGAAAGTCAATGGTGAGAAGGCTCAGTGGGTAAGGGCACCTGCTGCCAAGCCCAAAGACCCTGTGTTCAATCCTCGAGCCCCAAGAGGTGGAAGGAGAGGGTTGGCTCCTGCAGGTTGCCCTCTGACCTTCACACCCGTGTCCTGGCAGGCATTGAGTGATGCAGAGATTGAAATCAGCTCGTGCATAAGGCACTGGACTCTACTCTTTGATTACTTTTTGGTGTTCAAGCATACCATACCTTGGTCCAAATGATTTTAACTCCAAGGACACAGCAGTATAATGTTCTGTGATGGATCCTGGTGATGTCATTTTGTTACTTGCTGACTAGTACTGACTCAGATGGTTAATGGCTTTACTGTCAGCATGAGTGTGGAAGGCTCAACAAATTAAATTTGAGGGTTTTAATGTTTCTGTTTGTAGGTTTAAGATTAACTTACTTACTTTGTGTATTTGTGTATTTTATGGGCTTATGTGCACCACAGCACTCATGAGGTCATGAGTTGGCTTCTCTGCCGTGTGGATTCTAGGGATGGTAAGGTCATGATCTCCCTCTTCCTTCCTCCCTCTCCTTGTGGGAGGCTGAACCCAGCATCCCTACAATACATTTACTAGAAAAGTACTTCTGTGTTTCAGGCTGCTTACAGAAATCCGTGTAGGGCTGGGGTGTGGCTCAGTGGTAAAGGGTTTGCCAAGTGTGCAGAGGCCAGAGAAAGGAGAAGGGAAAGGAAGTCCTCTGGGAAAGCTCTTCCTCCTCTAGACTCCTTGTCTTCTTTCTTATAGATTCTGTCCAATGAGGAGAAGAGGACGAACTATGACCACTATGGCGACGCTGGTGAGAACCAGGGCTACCAGAAGCAGCAGCGCGAGTATCGCTTCCGCCACTTCCATGAGAACTTTTATTTCGATGAGTCCTTTTTCCACTTCCCTTTCAATTCGGAGCGGCGGGACTCAATTGATGAAAAGTACCTGTTGCACTTTTCTCACTACGTGAATGAAGTGGTTCCCGACAGCTTCAAGAAACCCTACCTCATTAAGATCACATCAGACTGGTGCTTTAGCTGCATCCATATTGAGCCTGTCTGGAAAGAAGTGGTCCAGGAATTGGAAGGACTAGGTAAGTCAGTTCCTCGTTAGGATACATTTATACAGGTGGTGACACTTACCATGCTTTTTTTTTTTTTTTTTTTTTCAGATTTATAGGTTTTATGTACATGAGTGTTTAGCCACATGTATGTATGTGCTGTACATGCACACAGTGTACATGGAGACCAGAAAGGAGCATTAGATCCCATGGAACTAGAGTTAGAGGTGTTGTAAGCTGCCGTGTAGGTTCTGGGAACTGAACTCAGGTCCTTGGCAGAGCAGCAAGTGCCCTTAACCATAGAGCCATCTCTCCTGCCCACCATTCTTAACTTTTTTTTTTTTTAAACTTTATTTATTTATTATTTATTTATTTGCCTTAGTGTTTGCCTGGAACTGGAACTGCAGACAGTTGTTAGCTGCCATGTGGGTGCTGGGAATCGAACCCGGGTCCTCTGGAAGAGCAGACGGTGCTCTTAACCGCTGAGCCATCTCTCCAGCCCCTCATTCTTAACTTTGATGGGGGATTGGAGGAGGGGAACAGTTGGTGTACTTCCTTCTCCCAAGGCCAGAATGATTGGCTTTTAAGGGATGTTTATGGAGAGGGATATGTTTAAGCTACTTTTCTTTTTATTTTTAATTTTATTTTTAAAAGTATTTATTTATTTCATGTATATGAGTGACCTGTCTTATCTTCAAGCACACCAGAAGAGGGTGCCAGATCTTATTATATGTGGTTGTGAGCCACCATGTGTTTGCTGGGAATTGAACTCAGGACCTCTGGAAGAACAGTCAGTGTTCTTAACCACTGAGCCATCTCTCCAGCCCTTTTTATTTTTTAAATGTGTATGAATGTTTTGCCTATGCATATTTCTGTTTACCATTTGGATGCCTGGTGCCTGAAGAGACCAAAAGAGGGTGTCAGATCCCCTGGAACTTCTGTTACAGAAGGTTGTGAGCCTCTCATGTGAGTGCTGGGAATTGAACCCAGATCCTCTGCAACAGCAACAAATACTTTGACCCACGGAGCTATCTCTCTAGCCTCTAATTTCTTAAAGGCATGCACTACTATGCCAGTCTCTCTCTCTCCCTCTCTCATTTATTGTTTGGGTAGCAGGGGAGAAGGCTCATGCCATGGTACTCATATGGAGATCAGAGAACAACTCTGAGGTCTAGCTTCTCTTCTCCTACCTTCATGTGGGTCCCGAATGTTCTGTAACAATCACCTCTACTGGCTCAGCCATCTTGAAGGCCTACCTTGTCCTTTTGCCTGATTGTTTTGAAGCTTTATCCCTGTAGTATCCAAGTCCCTCATTAGAAAGCTGATAGTACAGTTGAGAAACTAGAAAATCATTGACTGACTAAAGCCACCCTCAAGTGGTGGGAACTACAAGTGTGGAACCCTTTACCTTACAGATTGTAATAATTTTCTAGGACTGCCTTAACTAAATCCCACTGTGTGAGTGATTTAAAATACAGGTTTGAGCCAGAACTTGGGTGGTGGCAAAACCAGGAAGATTTCCCTGAGCTCAATGCCAAGCTGGGCTGCATCCTAAATTCCTGGACAACTTACTTGGGCTACAGAGCAAGCCCCTGTCTGAAAAATCAAGAAAGTTTTAGAAAGGCAGATATCCACCTGTCTCTACCCCCTGCCCCCCTGCCCCTCTGCCCTCTGTTCCTCTGACCCCACCCCCTGATCCTTGCTCTTCTGCCCCTCTGTCTCTGTGTGCTGGGATTAAAGGTGTACACCATCACATCCAGGCTCATTCCTCATCTTTATTCAGCACTTGGGGCCAGGAAAATTTTAATGATTTAGAATATTTGTTTTAGTAATCTCTCAATGCTGATGTTACTGAGTAAGTGCGTGCGTGTGTGTGTGTGTGTGTGTGTGTGTGTGTGTGTGTGTGTGTGTGTTCATTCATTCTATAGCCACCTATAGAGAAATTTTTAAAAAGAGTGAACTCAACCCTCTGCATCAGAGTTCTCTGAAGAGAGTGGACTTTTGGAAATCATTTGATCATTTGTTCCAAAATAAATTTTCAGTGTACTGTGCAGAATACTAAGGTATTTGGATTTGACAGAATGCATCCCTGAGCCTGGATAAAGTTGCTCCTGGAAGAAGCTAGAGGCAGTTGAGCATGGCATGCAACAGAGGCTCTTGATGTACACTGCAGAGGAGAGCAGAGACAAGGGAGAGGCCACTGACTTGGTAGCTTCTTGGTTATGAAACATAACCGTCTTGTGTTGGGTGGTATAGGGAACAGTGAGCACTTTAGGACCAAGGGCCACATTACAGTTTACATTTTTATTTTGCACACAGCACACATGGAGGTGAGAGGCTGACTCTCAGTTCTCTCCTCCCATGGTGTGGGTTCTGGACATGGGGCTCTGGTCACTGGGCAGGGCAGCAGGGGTCAGATGTAAACATAGGAGGAACCACAAGGCAGGAGATGCAGGCAGTCACCAGGAGCTGGAAAGGACTCGTACAGACTTCCTGCAGTAGGTGAAGAAAGCCTGCCCTGCTGACACCATGACTCAGTCCTGTGAGATAAAATGGACTCCTTGTCTCCAGAACTTTAAGATGTGAAATTGACATGGTGTGTGGTGGCTGTTTCCACAGCCAAAGCAACCACAGGCACCATCGCTCCTGACAGACCACTTGGGTGACAGCATTATAGGAGGACGTGGTTGAGAGGCCACATACTGGTGGTTGGAAGTGAGAGGAATTCCAACTCAGGGGTTGGTTATCTCCTGTCTCTGTTGTTATGGTTATTTGTTTTTTTTTTTTTTTTTTTTTTTTAAAAAAAACTTTATTTATTTATTTGTTTGTTTATTTGCCTTGGTGTTTGCCTGGAACTGGAACTACAGACAGTTGTTAGCTGCCATGTGGGTGCTGGGAATCGAACCCGGGTCCTCTGGAAGAGCAGACGGTGCTCTTAACCGCTGAGCCATCTCTCCAGCCCGGTTATTTGTTTTTATGAGACAGGATCTTTCTATATAGCCCTGCCTGTCCTGAAACTTGCTATGTAAACTAGTCAGCCTTAAACTCACAAAGATCTGCCTGCCTCTGACTCTGGGATGAAAAGTGTGCACCACCATGCCTGGGAAAAGCTGTCCTTTGGTCTCCACATTCATACCATAGGATGCTCATGCAGGTGCACACGTACATGCACACACTGGCAACAATAATAACAAGTAATTAGGTAGAAAACTATAGGAGAAAACACTCAGCATCAACCTCTAGCATCCACCACGCACACAGAGGTAGAAGGTTAGGTGTCAAATGTAACACTAGGAAAGTAGTTGACTTCTTCCTGTCTCCTGCACAACTCCATTGTGCAAAAAAGAATTGGTTAGTCCCTCAGTGGCACACACTTTAATCTCAGCACTTGAGGGTCAGAGGCAGGTGGATCTCTGAGTTTGAGGCCAGCTTAGACTACAAGTTCTAGATCGAGTTCTAGTACAGCCAAGAGTACACAGAGAAACTCTCTCAAAAAAGAAAGGAAGGAAGAGAGAATTGGTTAAATAGACCAGTGGCCTACTTCCTTTCACACACAGTGTGCCAGCTCTGTTCTGCTGCTGCTGATATACCAGAAGCCCTGTCTTCCCTAGCACCTTCATTCTAGAAGAGAAAGGCAGCCTAAACAAGCAGAAAAGGGCTTGTGCATGCTATGCTAGAAGATGGGAAGCAGGAGTAGGGGTGCAGCTCAGAGGTAGCATGAATTCAGTATGCTCAGGATCCTGGATGCAGTGTGTCATGTCCCTCCCACCCCCAACCAGTAAGCTATGGGAAATGAGTGGGTGTTGGAAAATACAGCATGTGAGGACATAACTTTAATATGGACCATTGTAAGCCTTCTGAGAAGGACTTGAAGTCAGGAAAGGTGTTAGCTACAGAGACACCAGTGTGCCAGGGCCAAGGCCCCAAAGCTTAGCATTCTTGGTTGGTCTAGGCTGGAACAAGCTAAGAACAAAGAGGAGGGAAAAGAGATGGGACCAGGGACCACACAATGAAGAGTCCTGTTGTCCTTTTGTAGACTGTGGTTTGATTCCAAGTAGAGTGAACACTTCTTTGCAAGGTTTGGACAAAGGAGTGGTGTGATTCATTTAGAAGGAACAGTCAATCTGGTGATTATGTTAAGAACAGACTGCAGCAGGAAAGACCACTTAGGAGGCCATTGGGAGCAGCTAGCCAAGAGAGATGAGGAATCTGTGCTAGAGGAAGCAGTACTGGGCTGTACCATGTGATCCAGGCACCTGGAGAGGCAGAGGCAAGGGGACCAGAGTGTTCAGGGTCAACAGGCTACTCAGTGAGCTGGAAGGACGGGATAGAGGAAAAGGATTGTGGGAGTGATAAAAAGCTGCCTCATTGGCATCTTCTGAAGAGAGATCTGGGAAGCTTGCTGGCAGATTGGATGTGGGTGTGAGGGAGGAGAGAAGGGCGACTCTCTTGTTTGGGCTGTGATAGGAGGAATGGGGCTGCCAGTTTGGAATGGCAGAGGCAGTGCGGAGCTCTGGGAGGCGGGGGAGCTTGACACCCAAATCTCCCAGACACCCTCCTCCAAAAACAGTGTCTCCTTAATGCCTGTTAATGTTGCACTTAGTAGAGTAGCTGGCCCTACACACATTCAGTTAAATGAAAGAACAAGAGGAGACGCAGGTATGCAGTGTATTGTGGAAAAGTAAGGCCACTTACTGTCTGTATCTTGTGCACACACAGAAAAAATAATGAACAGGTGAATGCCAGCTGCTAACAGGGCTCATCTGGCATACGATCTCTAGAATGGGGTTAACTTAGTTTTGTTGACTTTTTTTAAAAGTTGGACGCTTTTTTATGTGTTTGTGGGTTTATTTATTTATGTGTATCATGTATGTGAACTGCCAGAGCATGCCTGTGGAGGTCAGAGGACAAATTCTGGCCATCAGTTCTTGACTCTCACATTGTTTTAGGCCAGGTCTCTTTCAGTTCTACTGTGCCGTGTGCTCCAGGGGAGCTGGCCCCTAGCTTTTCTGTGATCCTCTGCCTGCCTTCCACTTCCCCGTAGGAGTACTATAATTACAGATGCACACTGCTGCATGCAGTGCTTTCCCGGGGTTCTGGGCTCTGAACTCACATCACAAGGCTCATGTGGCAAACTTCTTTACCCACTAAGCCATCTCCTGGTGCCGTCTTTCGCTTTGTAAGAAATTTGTACCCATGCTGGTAATGCACACCTTTAGTCCCAGCACTCAAGATCTCTATCAGTTTGAGGCCAGCCTGGTCTACATATACAATTTTAGGCAGGCTAAAGCTCTGGGTTCAAGTGTAAAACTCTCAGCCACTTCTCCAGTACCATGTCTGCCTGCCTGCTGCCATGTTCCTTGCCATGACTACAATGAACCAAACTCTGAAATTGTAAGCAAACCCCAATTAAATATTTTTTTTAATAAGAGTTACGTGTCATGGTGTCTTTTCATAGCAACAGAATGGTGACTAAGACACAGGGTCTCTATGTAGTCTTGGCTGGCCTCAAACTCATAGCAGTCTACCTGCCTCTGCCTCCCAGCATTGGGATCAGGTGTGTACGACACCACACACAGCCCAGTGTGAACAGGTGTATCTGGTGCCTGAGGAGGCCAGAGAGGCTATCTGACCCTCTGGACCTGGAGTGATAGACAGCTGTGAATCACCTTGTGGATGATGGGAATTGAACCTGGATCCCAGTGCAGCCAGTTCAGAACCCTTAAGTTCTGAACCATTTCTCCAGCCCAAAAATTTATAATTGTGTGTGGGATGTTGGAGGAGATACACATACAACAGCAAGCCTGTGGAGGTCAGAGACAACTCTGTGGAGAGGACTCTCTTCTCCCACCTTTCCATGGGTTCCAGGGGTCAAACTCAGGTGGTCAGTCATCCAGCAAGCTCCTTTACCCACTGAGCCATCTCATAGGCCCAAAATTTGTATTTTTTCAGTATTTCAGTAATCAGTATTATATCAATAAAGTAGTGAATGGTGTGTAGAAGGGAGATATGTTCCCAAAGGTAAGAAGATGTGACCTCCTGTTGAGATGTCATATAGGCAGTGGTGTTGGGTGGGACACTGTTGCTGAGTCATTGGCCCCTTGGCTTGTTTATGCATATTTGTTTACAGGTAGGAGCTTGGTGCACAGATTGCTCTGTCTTTTGCATTTACTTAGTTAGTGAGTGTGTGGATGTGCGCAAACACACAAATGTACAAAGGCCACAGGGCAACCTGCCAGAGTCAATTCTCCTTATATCTTGTGGGTTCCAGAGTTCCTCAGGCTTGGCAGCAACCTCTTTATCCACCAAACCTCCTCTCTCTCCCTTTTTTTCTTTTAAATGCTTTGGGAGCATTTCTTAATGACCTGCTCCCAAAATTAGAAATAACATGCTTTTAAAAATGTTCAGATTCGGGGCTGGAGAGATAGCTCAGAGGTTAAGAGCACTGACTGTTCTTCCAGAGGTCCTGAGTTCAGTTCTCAGCAACCATATGGTGGCCCATAACTATTTATGATGACATCTGGTACTCTCTTCTGTATACTGTATACATAATAAATAAATCTTTTTTTTAAAAAAAGTTCCAATTTACAATTATTTGCAAATATTACCAGATTGTTTTATAGAAAAACTGACCAATCTAGAATTCATTTTTTTTTTAAAGATTTATTTATTTATTATGCATACAGTTTTACAGAAGAGGGCACCAGACCTCATCGTAGATGGTTGTGAGCCACCATGTGGTTTTGCTGGGAATTGAACTCAGATCCTCTGGAAGAACAGTCAGTGCTCTTAACCTCTGAGCCATCTCTCCAGCCCCCAATCTAGAATTCTAATGGTGAAAAAATGCTAAATAAGCTATTAGAAAAATACCTACTCCAGTCCGGTTGAGTTTCACTTTCTACTGTTAAAGGACTTGCCAGCATTCCTCCTTCTTGCCATAATCTAAGAAAAGCTTCATGGAGCTTGTTCGTGCTTTTTAGGTGTGGGGATTGGTGTTGTCCATGCGGGCTATGAAAGACGCCTGGCCCATCACCTGGGAGCACACAGCACCCCGTCCATCCTAGGAATCATCAACGGGAAAATCTCCTTTTTCCACAATGCTGTGGTTAATGAGAACCTACGGCAGTTCGTGGAGAGCCTTCTTCCAGGGAACTTGGTGGAGAAGGTGAGTGTCCACTGCCAGCTGGGACCTCCCAATCGTCATTCTGAGGAGCCAGGCATATACCATGTTCTAAACCTAATCATACTGATAAAGCCTGGGAGACTGAAGGCTAAAGCAGGGGTGTATAGGGTGTATAAGCTGGAGAGAAGCCACTCTATTAATAACCAGCTTACAAGTGTTATCCCATCCCAGGAACCTGATCTACAGCTGCAGTTGTGTTTCCTAAACAACAACAAAGTTAAATCATGTGATAGGATTTATGGCTCCTGTGTTTGTTCATGTGCATGTATTTTCTGTAAAAGTACTCAAGTCAGATTTCATTTAGAAAAAAACGAATTACATGTGGTTTTTACATTTTTAAGGATCACATCTGCCAAAACCACCAGACTCATTAAACAAAGTATTATTTCTGGAACTTTAGAAGCTAATGAGGAGCCAGTTGTGGTGCATGCCTTTAATCCTAGCACTCAGGAGACAGAAGCAGGTAGCTAAGTTTAAGGCTAGCCTGGTCTACAGGCTACATAGAGAAAACTTGTATTAAAAACCAAAAGTAAGACTGGAGAGATGGCTCAGAGGTTAAGAACCCTGGCTGCTCTTCCATGGCTCTGAGTTGAGTAACCATATGGTGGCTCACAACCATCTATAATAAATCTGGCATGGAGGCATACATGCAGCATTATAGTATATGCATAATAAAACAAACAAATAAATAAATAAAATGAAAGTTATTTTTAAAAACAAAAAGTCAAAGCTCAATGAGAGCCAGAGAGCTGGCTCAGATGCTAGAGATGCTCACTGCCAACCCCGACAACCTGGCTTGATTCCCAAGGACCCACATGGTGGAAGGAGAACCTGCTCCTGAAGGTTGGCCTCTGACCCACACATTCATGCATAGCTCATGTACCTACATGTACACAAATAAGTAAGTGTAATTTTGTTGTTATGTTGTTGTTTGAGACTTAGGTCTTCTTAAAAAAGGGGGGGGCAGTGCTGGAGAGATGGCTCAGAGGTTAAGAGACTTGAGTCTTCTACAAAAACAGCAAACACCCTTAAGCACTGAGCATCTCTCCAGCCCTACTGAAGGTGTTTTTAAAGTGCCAGTGCTGCATGTCTTCTGCAGAAGTGCACTCTGAGAGGCTGATGGTAGAACATGTACTTGAGTGCCCTGGTTCAATTCCTGGAGGCAAGGAGCACCAAGTCACCCTGTAATGAAACAAAACACAAGCCTAGGGTGTGGCTCAGTGGTAGAGCACTTACCTACCCAGCATGGTAGACTGTGGGCTCAGTCCCCAGTACTTCTACCAAAACAGACCAAAAAAAGAACCAACTCCAGAAGGGACTTTATGATATGGTCATTCTGTCATTCAGAAAGCACTTATAAACAACTGGTATCTATGTCTCCATTCTTCTCATGGTTTTATCTAATTAAAACAAAACAGTCAGTGACAAAGGCAGGGCAGACCTTTGTAAGTTCAAAGCCAATCTCATCTATGTAGCAAGTTCCAGGACAGCCAGTGCTACATAAATCTTGTCTCAAAAACAACAAAAAGATTAGTTATCTGCATTTTTTTATTTTTTATAAACAACTACTTTATATATACCTAATTTATTTATCTCCTGACAGCACTATAATACAGTTGTTAATAATTAATAATTAAATATTGGGAGCTGAAGAGATGGCTTGGGTGGGGAGGGAGAGGTCATGTTTAGAGCACTGGCTGATCTTCCAGAGGTCCTGAGTTAATTTCCCAGCAACCACATGGTGGTTCATATCCATCTGTAAGGAGATCTAGTGCCCTCTTCTGGTGTGCAGACGTACACTTTGGATGCAGAATGTTGTGTATATATAATACACAAATAAATATTTTTTTAAACTTTATTTATTTATTTATTTGCCTTGGTGTTTGCCTGGAACTGGAACTACAGACAGTTGTTAGCTACCATGTGGGTGCTGGGAATTGAACCCGGGTCCTCTAGAAGAGCAGACGGTGCTCTTAACCACTGAGCCATCTCTCCAGCCCCCACAAATAAATCTTTTAAAAAGTAATAGTATTGGGGCTGAAAAGGTGGCTCAGAAGTTAAGAGCACTAGCCACTCTTCCAAAGGACCTGGGTTCAGTTCTCAGCATCTAGATGGCAGCTCATACCCATCATAACTTCTGTCCCAGGGAATTTGATGCCTTCTTATGATCTTTGTGAGCACCAGCCCTGTGTGTGGTATACATACATACATGCAGGCAAAACATACATACACAAAGTAAAAATCTTTTTTTTTTTAATTAAATGTTGCAACTAACCTTCTATTTCCAATTTAAGGTTACAAATAAAAACTACGTGCGCTTCCTCTCTGGCTGGCAGCAGGAGAATAAGCCTCACGCCCTCCTGTTTGGCCAGACGCCGGCTGTGCCGCTGCTCTACAAGGTACACTCACCCTCCAGAACAGCACTTCGAGTTCCTGTTGGGGGCCAGCTCTGAGCTGTAGTCCACTGCCTGTTCTTTCTTTGTATAATTACATGTGGAGCATCTCTAAAAGTTCCAAATGAGAAAGCTCTTGAATATCAACTTGATGCCACAAGTAGGAAATCCCACCCCTGACCTCATGTGACAGTCAAGACATAGGCACACTAAAATGTACACAATTACCTTCCCAACGTATGTATAAGGCATATGTGGACATACAGATTTTCTGTGTTTAAATTTTGTGCTGTCTCCAAGAGTACTTCATTATGGATATGCTAATATTCTAAACTGGAAAAGTCTGAATCATTTCTAGTCTCATATGTTTCAGAGGCCGTTCAACCTGTGGTAGTTTATTGCTGGCGTGGACACACACACACATACACAGACACACACAAGAAAGCACACACGTACCCAGACAAGATTTCAGCATAATAATTATTTTGTTTATTTCTCGAGAAAATTAGTTGTGCTTATGCATGGAATACTATAGAATTTCTGAAGTAAATGTTTGAGGGTGAGGAAGACTCACAGGGATCTATAAGCTGACAGCTCATCCCAGCCATTGACATTAACAGGTCCCACTTGCTATGTAAGCTGGATGCCAAGCTGTGTTTCATTGCCTTCCTCTCTTGTGCCCTTGCAGTTGACAGCTTTTGCATATAAAGATTATGTGTCATTTGGTTATGTGTACATCGGCTTGAGAGGTGTGGAAGAGATGACCAGGCAGTATAATATCAACGTCTATGCCCCCACCATGCTGATCTTTAAAGAGCACATAAACAAGCCTGCTGATGTGATCCAGGTACGTGAGAACCACCTCAAATCAAATGTTCTTCCTTTTACCTCAGCCTTGTGTAAATAAGCAACAGAATTGAAGTGAGCTTTGTTGTCCCAGCACTGGAAGGGTCAGGAGTTCAAGGTCATTCTCAAGTACTTAATGAATCTGAGGCTAGCCTGAGCTACAGTGAGACTGTCTCAGAGAAAGAGGTTGGAAAAGGAGGGAGTGATCAAGATAGCCCCAGGAATGAAAATGTTAGCCGCTGGCCTGACCATGACTGCCTGAGTGCTCTCCCTGGGTCCCTGTGGTGAAAGGAGAGAACCGTCTCCTGCAGGTCATCCTTTGACCACCACATGTGCCCAGGCACATACGTGCACACTCAGGAATGAATCATAGAAAGACAAGATGGAATGAATCTGCTGGGAAACTTACTTGCCATTTCTTTCTACTGATGCACTAAATTTTGCTGCTTTTTTTTTTTTTTAATCTAACACAATGATGTTTTGCTTTAAAAGATTATTTATCTCAGATGACACATACCTAAAACTTCAGTACTCCGAAGGCTGAGGCAGAATTGTTGGTTTGAGAGAAGTGTTTGGTGTTTTGGGGATTAGCTTTTTAAACAAGGTCTCACTCGCTGTACAGACTAGTCTGACTTTGAGCTCATAGAGCTCTGCCTCCTAAGTGCTGGGACTAAAGATGTGCATCATTCTGCCCACAGGCCCTTAACTCTTAAGTGAGGCTACAATAAGTTTTATTAAATACTTTATTTAGGGTCTGGAGAGATGGCTCAGCAGTTAAAAAAAAAGTACTGCTCTTCCAGAGGACCCAGAGCTCCAGAGTTCAGTCCCTGTACCTGTGTAGGGTGGCTCACAAGACCTGTGACTCCAATTCCAGGGGCCTGGCTTTCTCTTCTGCACAGCGTTTCAATTGCCTACACTCATGTGTACATACCTATGCACATATGCATAATTAAAAATAAAAAGAATATATTTTCTTTTGGTCACTAAACATCTCATTGCCTGATTGCTGTGTGGTGAATAGGTGCTGACTGGGACATCCATAAACTGTACCTAAAGTGGTTCATTCAAGGGAGGAAAGATCTGAAGGCCATCCACAGTCATGAAGAATAGGGGTATGTGAAACTGGAAACAAGGAAGGCCATTTGGTGGGGCAGAACCAGATAGAAATGGCTGATGAGAAGCAAAGAAAATCAATTTGTCTTAGGTGTGCTGAATTAGATAGAGCTCCCTGTAGCCAAGACTAGCGATGAGGACCCTCACAGGTGGACGGGGACAGTTTAGGGTTTGGTAGCAGGGCTTATAGTCTCAGCACTTTGGAAGCTGATAGGAAGCTGAGAAATGAAAGCTGAGGTGGCGGCAGTAGAGGGGCTGTCACAGTAGCTTATTGTTAGGTGCTTGCCTGGCAGACACAGCCCCAGTCGGATCCCAGGGCCTGGCAGTGCAGTCTGTGATCCTTCCTTCTGCAGATGGAAGGAATACAGTTAGTTCTCAAATATCAACTTTGTATCATCCAGCATCTTTGGAAATATGTCTGTAGTCAGTCATTTCTCTATTCTGTCTTTAGGATCTGCTAAGTTCACAATAATTGTCTGAGGCTGATGGCAGATTTGCTTCTCCTGTCATGTCTGCCCTTTAAATGCATGGCAGCAATGACAGAGCAATCAATGTACAGTTTTGTGGTCTGCTTCTTCATTTTTAGTTGCAGTGTGTTGGGATATCACTGAGTGTGAGTGCTCTCCTGGAGTGTGTGAAACCCTGCATTCACACCTGGCACTGCACAAACTGTGTGTGGTGGCACATGCCTGGAATCCCAGCACTAGGAAGGTAGTCAGAAGGATCAGAAGTCCAGGGTCATCCTCAGCTACATAACAAGTTGGGTTCTAGCCTAGGCTGCAGGAGACCCTGTCTCAAAGGAGGAATGGGCACAGTGGCACATGATTTAATCTCAGCACTCGGGAGGCAGACATGGCTCTTTGTGACTTTGAAGCCATCTTGGGCTACATAGCAAATTCCAGGCCACTCCACCCCCCCAAAAAAAGAAAAATATCCACAAAACAAACAAACAAACAAACAAAAAAAAAAAGAGCTGCTACTGTTGAGGTGTTTTGTTTCATTTTGTCTTTTTTTGAGGTGCTGTTGATTGAACCTGGGCTTTGTGCACATTAGACCAGCATTCCACCACTAAACTCCACCTCCCTAGCCCTATGATTTATTTTGAATTGTTCAGTTTGCTACAGTTGTGTAAAATTCAAAATGATTGACTTTTCCAAGTTGTAAGTGTACAACAGTATGCAGTCACGCAGTAGAAAACTTTTTTTTTTTTTTTTTTTTTTTTTGAGACAGTTTCTCAGTGTAGCTTTGGAGCCAGTCCTGGAACTCCCAGGGATCCAAGTGCTGGGATGAAGGGCATGAGCCACCACCTCCCAGCTAATAGAAACCCCTTCATTTTCTCCTGAGTATGACCTGGCTACATCGCCACCTTCACCTGAATTGTCCAGCATCTTCCCAGACTTGTTGCCTGGTGATGTTGCTGTAGCCAGGGTCACACAGTCTTGAGTCTCTACAAGCTCGTGAGTAAAGCCCATTTGCAGTGTGAGAACTGTGTTCTGCTTGTTGGTGTTTCTCCAGGCTCGAGGGTTGAAGAAGCAAGTGATTGAGGACTTCATCACCCAGAACAAGTACCTGCTGGCCGCCCGGCTCACCAGCCAGAAGCTGTTCCACGAACTCTGCCCCGTGAAGCGTTCTCACCGACAGAGGAAGTATGAACTCCAGGCTCTGCCTCTCACTGAAGTGGGAGGGAGCAGTGGTGTCTCCCTGTGGGGCAGTTAAGCTCTGTGATGGAGTGAGGGGCCTTAGGATACTTTGGCACTACATGCTGAAATAATAGACATGGGCCCCTTAGCTAGCAGGTGTAGATTGCCCAGCAAGTAGAAGCACCTGCCGTCAGGCCTGACCACTACCTGGGTTTGCTCTCTGGGACTCATGTGGTGAAAGGAGTGAATTGATCCACACTTGCCCAGACACATACATTTTAAGATCTGCCTGGAATTTCACACTTAGCACAGCCCCTCTTGAGCAGGCCACCACCGTGTCCCTCGGGTCTCTGCTCCTATCCATCCCCTTGCTCTTCTGTCAGTTCTCCACACATCTACCCTTGATCTCTCCAAACCTAGGTCACATCAAGTTGCTCCACCACTTTTCCTCTCCTGCAGCACTTCCTTCAGGTCCGCTCAAACGTCAGGTGGCCTTTCCTGGTCTGCGTGAGTGCAACTTGCACCCCATGCCAGCGTCTCTGTCCCATCCTCTTCCTCACAGCACTTGTCATTCATTACCCACTTAGGTCTGTGTATCTGATTCCGCTTTCTCCACTGGAACTGGAGTATGAAAGCTGCCTCAGAGTTCAGTAAATGTTCAGGAGGATAGTAAATGAACGATAGGCTTCCATTAGAACCCATGGCAACCCCTCCAGAGTGAGGTTTGCTCATCTCTGTCCTAAGGTAGATCCCACCACTTCTCCCTGAGAGAGGAAATTGGGACAGATGGCTTCTAAAAGCTTCCTCATAGTTTTCATTGTGCAAGGCATGTCTTTTCCTTAGCAGCCATTGCCAGGCCTGGCCCTGCCCCGGGATTGGTTCTAGGGCCTCCTGTCTTGTTCATGTGCAGGTACTGTGTGGTTTTGCTGACGTCCGAGGCTAGCAAACTAAGCAAACCCTTTGAAGCTTTCCTGTCATTTGCTTTGGCAAACACTCAGGACACGGTGCGGTTCGTGCATGTCTACAGCAGCCGACAGCAGGAGTTTGCCAACACCCTGCTACCAGACAGCGAGGTGTTCCACGGGAAGTCAGGGGTAAGCCCCAACACTCAACCCCATTCCTCTTGCTTTGGGAGTGCTGAATACAGACCTGGGGAAACGGAGAGCTGGCCGGAATCTTAGTCAGACCTCTGTCTTTCACTTAGCCATTTTATATCCCTTCTTAGAAGGCACTCTGTGTAGTCTGGCGCCATCCCAACCGAGCCATCTCGACCACTTCTTGTGAAGGACAGTTGAGCTGTGTCAGCCTTGCTCACAGGCTTGGAAACCTCTCCTTTCTCACACTCTGCCTTTGTCTTCACTGCTGCCCTCCCAAAAGCCTGTGGACCTTTTGAAGTGAGAATTGTAGTTTGGTGATAGAGTGTTTGCCTGAAATGCAGGAGGTCCTGGATTTCATCATCTCCAGTCCACAGAAGGGAAGGAATGTCCCACCTTCTCTGTTCTCATTCGGTTGCCATGGAGATGCTCTCTGCAAAGCAAAGGCTCCTTCACCATAACATTTTGTCAGAGTCTGTCACACAAAATCTCTTAGGAGAAAAAAGGTTTAGAATTTTAACAAAAGCTTTGAAGAATCACCATAACCATTACTTGACAATTACAATGGCATCTGCCTGTAATACTGGCACTCAGGAGATAGAGGCAGGAGCCTGGGCTACAGGATATCCTGTCTTTAAAAACACACGCAAGGGGCTGGAGAGATGGCTCAGCGGTTAAGAGCACCCTCTGCTCTTCCAGGGGACCCGGGTTCGATTCCCAGCACCCACATGGCAGCTAACAACTGTCTGTAGTTCCAGTTCCAGGCAAACACCAAGGCAAATAAATAAATAAAGTTTTTTTTAAAAAAAAAAAAAAAAAAAAAACACACGCAAAGGACTGGAGAGATGATTCAGTGGTTAAAAGCACTGATTGTTCTTCTGGAGGACCTGAGTTCGATTCCCAGCATCCACATGGCAGCTCACAACTGTGTAATTCCAAGACCTGACACCCTTACACAGTTATACATACAGGCAAAACACCAATTCACATAAAATAAAAATAAGCATTTTTTAGAAAAAACACAAGCAAAAATTAGCCTGGGAGTTGGTTCAGTGGTTAAGAGCACTGGCTGTTCTTGGAGAATACCTGGGCTCTGTTCTCAGCACCCACATGGGGGCTCACAACCACCTCTGACTCCAGTCCCAGGGGATCCAGCATGTTCTTCTGGCCTGTGAGGGTTCCTGAATGCATGTAGTGCACATAAACTCATGCAGGCGCACACACAAATAATAACATTTCTAAAACTCTTTTCGGCTGATAATTTAATTACATTTCTCCCTTCCCTTTTCTCCCGCCAAACCCTCCTGTGTACCCCTTGCCACTGTCCTTCAAACTCACAGCCTTTTATTGACTGCTGTCACATGCATATATGTGTATGCATACATCCCTAAATATATCTGTTCAGTTCGTATAATACTGCTTATATAGTACGCTTTCAGGGCTGACTGTTGAGCACTGGACAGCCAATTGGTGTGCTCTTCCCTGGGGAAGGCCACCTCTTTCATCCCATGAATAAGTTTTTTAAACAAGCAAAAATTAATGAATCCATTGTGAGAACGCCAAGGTCTGAGATCTCTTGAGCCTAGGAATTTAAGGCTAACCTAGGCAACATAATGAGACCTCATCTCAAACAATACAAATTCCTGCACTGAGGATGTAGTTCAGTTAGCAGAGCTCCTGTCTGACAATCACAAGGCTTTGACCAGGGATGCTGCTGAGACAGAGACAAGTTTAGTGTATCCTTACAAGTGCATAGTGAGTTTGAATAGTACTGATTTCTCTTGTCAGACCTCAGGGTCTCTTACAAATACTGTAAACATCAATATCTGCATTTTAACTTAAATGCTGTCCTCATGAGACCCTCTTGTTTATCTTCTTTGTAAAAAAGAAAGAAGGAAAGAAAGAAAGAAAAGCACAGGCAAATGCAGCTTGCTTTTTTAATATATAAGATCTAGCTGTATAAGTCCAGGCTGGGCTCGAATTCTCCATCCTCCTGCCTCAGCCTCCCAGGGGACTGTCCTGCTGCTTTTGAGACTCCTAAATGGCTTTTCCCATTTTCTCCCAGGTGTCCATCTTGGAAAGGCGAAACACAGCAGGGAGAGTGGTGTTTAAAACCCTGGAAGACCCCTGGACAGGCAGTGAGAGTGATAAGTTCATCCTTTTGGGTTATCTTGACCAGCTTCGGAAAGATCCAGCCTTTCTGTCCTCTGAGGCTGTCCTTCCTGAACTGACTGATGAACTTGCCCCTGTGAGCATCAGGGTCGGGGAAAACTGGCCATTAGGAGGGAAAGGGGCAGAGCAGGGATCCCAAGAAGTGTTGTGGTGGGATGGGGGAGGGGGGCTCCCTCTGGGCTCAGCCCTGATCGCTGCCTGTTTCCTCTGTCATAGGTGTTTTTCCTCCGGTGGCTCTACTCTGCCTCTGACTCTCTCTCGGACTGGTGGGAGAGCCTGCTCCACAGTAACTGGTAGGACCCTGTGTGGTTTCTTTTCCCCCGTCTAAGCCAGCCTTGGTCACTCAGAATGTCGGTGTGTGCCTGCTGTAGGCTTACCTCGAAGCTCTGCAAAGAGCTGTCCTGGGATCTCAGTATGCTCTTGCTGCTGAAAGTGGAGTTCACACATTCACATGTTCCCAGTGATAGATTGCCTTTGCCTTTACTTTTTAGTATTTGCTGGCTAGCACTTCCTGTTGGGAGGGAAGGACCACCCCAGCTGACCTCCCTGTCAGCAGAGATGATACTGGTTCTTTCTTCATGGCATGTCTACCACTCAGCACAGGGCCTGACACATGAAGTCTGATATGCACACTCACAGTTACGTCCATCCATGATCAAAATAAACTTGGGAAGTAAGTGGTTTATTTTGGCTTACAAGTGGAGGCAGGAGCTGATGCAGAGACCACAGAGAGGTGTTGCTTCCTGGCTTACCTACCTTTCTTACACTGCCCAGGTCTGCCTGCCACCCACAGTGGGCTGGATCCTCCCCATGTCAGTTAGTAATCAAGACATGCCTAGAGGCCAGTCTGATGGAGGCAGCTGTCCTGCTGAGGTTCCCTCCTTCCAGGTGACTAGTTTATGTCAGATTGACAGCTGACGCAGGCTGTGACACTCCCTGTTCATCTGAACCACATCTTCTCATTCTGTTAGACTGACATCATTCCAGTCTCTGCAGCCATGAATAGATACCTCAGTGGCAGAAAGTCCTTCCCTGTGGACAACTTAAATCCTACATCTCCTTCTGCCTAAAGCCACCTTTCACCTAGTGTGTGACTATAACACTGAGGAAACAGCCTCCCCCTCCCTCACCCCAGCAACAGCCTGTTTCTTGGTGAAAGGCTTTTGGTTTGGGAGATTTTCCTCCTGAGACATCGCATGTGCAGTTACGCAGCTGCCTTTGCTTTCAGGAGGGAGATGATGCCCCTGCTGTCCCTCATCTTCTCGGCTCTGTTCATTCTCTTCGGCACTGTCATCGTCCAGGCCTTCAGGTGAGTCTGGGAACTGTCAGTGGGAGCCCCAGTCTGCCATGCAATTTATACTCCTGAAAAAGAAAAAGAAAAGGAATTTCTGTTTTCATTCTTTAGCGACTCAAATGAAGAGCGAGAGTCACAGCCTCCAGATAAAGAAGAGGTCCCTGAGAAGACTGGGAAGACGGAGCCAACCTTCACCAAAGAAAACAGCAGGTTCCTCAGAAACACCACACTCCTGCCCTCAGCCTCAGAGATCATGGAGTTTGGATAGTGTAGAGGGGCCTCCACCGTGCTGGGCTCTAACACCTGGCTACTGGGTCACGGAGGGGCCACAGTGCTAGATAAGGGCTCACTGAGCAGCACCCTAGCTTCCAACTCTAACACAAAATGTGAAATTTCATGGCCAGCAATGTAAGTCCTCAGGTAGAGTGTTCTGTGCCAACAGGTCTTGGTGGCACACATTTAGTCTCAGCACTTGGAAAGCAGAGGCAGGCAGATCTCTGTACATTTTATATAGTGAATTCTAGGCCAGCCAGGACTATATATTGAGACCTTGTCTTAGAGAAAACACAAAACAACAAAAGAACAGTTCTAGAGAACAGTTCTGTGCCTTATGGAGAAAGTCAGTCAAATGCACCCAAAGTATATGTAAAGTCTTCTTCAGGCTGATGTGTATGAACAGACAAGTGTCATGTTTTGACTGCCCCCACATATCTCATTGCACATTTGCACATATTATAAAGTGGGAGCAAGGAATCTAAAAAACCAAAAATTCCTATTCTCAGGCATTCTGAGGTTTTGGGTTTTTTATTATTATTAGTGTTATTAGTATGTGTGTGTAGGTTTGTAACCTTAGGGGCCAGAAATATCAGATCCCCTAGAGCTGGAGTTCCAAATTGTTATGAAGCCCTTGGAAGAGGTGTATACTTGTAACCACTGAGCAGTCTCCCCAGCCCCTTTCCAGGCAAAAGTTACTGCTGCCTGGGGTTCACTGAGACCCTTTACAGCTGTAGGTACATGACTGACAGACCAAGTGCTATGTGGTTTCAGATTTGCAATCTCAGCTTTCATAATGAATGCTGGGAGAAATAGGAGAACTCACAAGGAGGTGGTAAATGATCCAGAAGCTGGAGGTAGCCTGTCCCTATGACTCATAACTGCTGATGTTGCCAGCAAAAGACTGGTCTAAGTTAACAACAGACTGAGCATTAGTGGCCTCCTTTGCTCTGGGGTACAGCTACCTTTGCACCAGATGAAAAGCTACCTGAGAAGGGCTGCTGCTGACCAGGGCCACACGTGGAGTGGAGCCACCTTGTTTGGCCAGCAGGGGAGAGTCAGTGTTAAGTAGCCTATCCCATCTAGCTGGAAGGCATTTTGCTCCACTGGTTTTGTTGTTTTGTTCAGGCTTATGGAGGAGTTTGAATGTTTGTTCTCACAGCCCAGGCTGCTCAGAATCACCACATAGTTGAAGCCAGCTGCTAGGATTACAGAGTGCACATGCTTTCACTGGTTTCCACTCCCCATGTCCTGATAATCTCTAAACTCTGTATTTCTCCACAGCAAGATTCCTAAGAAGGGTTTTGTGGAAGTAACTGAACTCACAGATGTGACATACACCAGCAACTTGGTACGCCTGAGGCCAGGCCACATGAATGTGGTCCTCATCCTGTCCAATTCCACCAAAACAAGCCTGCTACAGAAATTTGCTTTAGAGGTCTACACATTCACTGGGTAAGCAGAGTGTGTGTGTGTGTGTGTGTGTGTGTGTGTGTGTGTGTGTGTGTGTGTGTGTGTGTGTGTGTGTGTAAAGAAAAAAAGAACCAAGAGGGACAGGATTCTGTATCCTTCCTAGACCAGATATTTGCTATCATTGGGGGCCTTTTCTTCTTCTGTTTGTTTGATTTTTATTTATTTATTTATTTTGGTTTTTTGAGACAGGATCTCTCTGCATAGCCTTAGCTGTCCTAGAACTATAGACCAGGCTAGCCTCAAACTCACAAAGATCTGCTGCCTGCCTCTGCCGCTGAGTGCTGAGATTAAAGGTGAGCGCTGCCGAACCTGCCTTGATCTGGTACTTTCTGTGTAGCCCTGGATGCTCTCAGAGCAATCCTCTGGCACCTACTTTCCAAGTGCTAGGATTGTGGGCACACCGCTCCCCACCACTCTCCCTTGATTTCCATGTCTTGCTGGTTCTGAACAGAGGAGCATGGGTGCCCCCACCCCACCCCAGCTCCACAGAAATCCTTTCCTAGTTCAGCCAACACAAGCCTTTCCTGGCTGTTGAACCCTGTCCGTCCAGAGTGCTGCTGCTCCCCTCAGTGCACTGCACCTGAGCGCTTTCTCTAACCCCCATCTGCTTTTCCCACAGGAGCAGCAGCCTCCACTTCTCCTTCCTGAGTCTGGACAAACACCGAGAATGGCTGGAATACTTGCTGGAGTTCGCTCAGGATGCAGCCCCAATCCCAAACCAGTATGACAAGCACTTTATGGAGCGGGACTACACTGGCTATGTGCTGGCCCTGAATGGTCACAAGAAGTATTTCTGCCTTTTCAAGCCCCTAAAGACAGTGGATGAGGAGGCCGTGGGCTCCTGCGACCCTGACTCCTCCAGAGGAAAGTCTCCCTGTGGCCTTGGGCCCAAGCCCCTCAAGGGCAAGCTGAGCAAGTTGTCCTTGTGGATGGAGCGCCTGCTGGAAGGTTCCTTGCAAAGGTTTTACATCCCATCGTGGCCTGAGCTAGACTGAGACATGGACTCTTCAGGTTTTTAACGTGCCCCAGGAACAGGGATTTTTCAGGAGAGTCTAGGTTTTAGATTTCTCTTCTAGAGCAATGACTAGAAGACCTTTCCTTTGTCACCTAGGACTAAAACACATCACAGGTTTGATCTCTAGATGAAAATCTTTCCCTTTGGGTTTTCTCATCCCCGTATGAATGCCGCACTATTTAAAATAGACTGCTCATCTCTTTTTGCTGTCCCTATAACATCCTCACACCACCCTGTCCTTAGGTTGGAGAAACCCAGGGCTTGATGTTGAGTCATGCCTGGATAAACCTCAGGATCCTCACGAACCTGTCATGCAGGGTGGGTCACTCTCTCCCCAATACACACACCCCCAGTAGGCTCCTGGGCCTGGCCCCAACTATGCTTCTGTGGTGCATGCTCTCAACACAGGACAGCCCTCCACAGCTTCTAGGTCCAGCATCTTAGAAAGAGGCCTAGTTCTAAGCAATTTTACATGTGATCGTATTCTGGGAGCAAGCATTGAGAAGTATATTTTGGGGGTATCCCCCACAACAGTTGGCCAGCTATGGCTTTGAAATGAAAGGGCTGAGCAGTGAGTGAGGGTTGGTCTTCCCCACCAAGAGAAGGGAGGGTTGAACACTGACCGGAGTCACAGCCCCGTGATCCCTTGTGAGCATCCCTGTTCCTCACCCCTGTCCCTTACTACACTCCCATGTAAGCACCCTCATAGCCAGGGCAGTCTGCCTGGCCAGAAGCACTGTAATGACTGAGCCACTGACCTGCCTCCACATGCCTTTCTGCCTGTGTGGATTTTAGAGTTTGGATACTAGGAGCCATAACCTGTGATCTTTTTCTCTGAGAGTAGATGAGCTCTATAGAGCCAGTAGATATAAGGTGATGGCAGTTCTTCCTGTCCACCGTGAGCCAGGTACAGGGGCCCTTCCTGCCTCACTCCCTCTCAAGTAAAACGCCAGGCGTGTCTTTGTACCAAGGAACCCGACCTCTCTGATGATTGCATTTTGAACATTGTTGTCCCCAAAGTGCTGAGTCTTCAAGTCGTCTCCTGTGACTGTGAGCTGAGACTTGTTCCAGACTCATGTCTGCCAGGCAGCTAGCTTCCTGCTTCCGGCCTGCATTTTGGTTTCTCAGCTTAATTGCTTCCTCCTCTTATTGCTGCTTCCTGCTACCAGGTCAGACCCATCAATCCAGCTCACCTGGTTCCACACCTCAGGCTCAGGGCCGGATCATGTTTGCCCACTCAGCATACCCTTTGTTGTTAGGGCCAGACCACAGGGGGAGTTTGGACAACTGTCATGAGTGGTGTGCTCTACTGTCAAGCAAGTGCCCTTGTGAAAAGTGAAGGGCAGCACAAATCAGGGACAGGACACTCAGTTAGTATTCTCTAATCATAATCGCTTTGAACCAAGCACCTCGGATCCTGACTAAACACTGAGCTCCAGTGGTAAGTGATAAACTATCTGAGCCCAGGACCCTCTGTAGTTTCAAAGAGTCTTTAGCTTTATTAAAAAATAAAGAAATCACTGCCAGGCTTCATTCTTCCATCTAGCCCTCTAGACATCCATGCTGACTCTCAATGCTGCTTCTTGGATACCTGGCCCAGCTAGAAAGGGTGAAGGCAATCATGTGGCTCCTCGGTGCCCAGTCCTCAGATGCATTTCTGAAGGCTGAGGGTGAGCTAGGGGTAGAACACTTGCCCAGCATGTGCAGAGCCTGCGTTCCATCCCTGGTATCACCTATACAAATGTCTTTTGTTTTGGTTGTTTGTTTCCTTTATGTTTATGGTCGGGCTCCTCTTGTGAGTATGTTTTAACTCATTGATAGATTTATGTCTTTACATTTCTGGAACTGATAAAATTCTTTGACATGTAATTTCTGAAAACCAAAAACTCCCCAGATATTTGTTCTTTTTTCAGAACTGTACTAGGAAGATGAAAGTCCTTTCATTGGGATGACAGAGGGGAGTGGTAATGGGTTGAGTCCAGAATCCCTGTAGATCTGATCGGGGGTGGTGCCACGACACTGTGGAGCTTTGGTTTGGTTGCTTGCTTGCTTTGAGATAGGGTCTCACTGTGTAGCCCAGCTGGCCTCCAATTCAAGGCCTTCCTGCCTCAGTCTCGCAAGTACTGTGGCTACAGGCATGCACCACAAGTCTACCTTTAACAGGTACAAGCCTTTCTTTCTGAATGTTGTTTCCATGAGTTGTTTATTTTTTGTGTCAAATCTGAGCTATTTTTATGCTCAGCCAAATGCCAAGGTTTCTCATCCTAATGAATGTAATATCACAGGACCCAGTTTCAGTTGAGATACTGCTGTTTGAGGAGGTAGGTGTCTGCTCCAAACAGCCTGTGAGTCATGTTCAGTGGATGGGGTGTAGTAGCCTCCTTAGTCAGTCTGTGTGGAATATCTCTTCCTGCCACTCAGGGACTGGCTGCCATTTGTCTAGCCCAGGGTTAATAGACTGCCCTCCCTGTCACCTGACACCACCCAAAAGAATTTGTTTGCTGTTTTCAGATGGGTTAGTCTCCTCAGTCACAGCCTTTTACATAGTGCTCATTTGCAGCCACCATCCTATGTTTCCCTGGTGATAAAACCAATAATAATAAAATGGGTTTGACCCATTTGCTTTGCTTGGGATAGGAAGGATTGGAAGTAATCAGCCTCTGTTTTGTTTTCAAAGTAGAATTCCATACTGGGGCTGTACTTCAGTGGTAAAGCATTTGCCTAGCATGTGTGAGTCCCTTGGTTTGATCCCCAGTGAAGGGAGGGGGAAAACTAGGAAGAATCTCTTAAATACTATTGCAAGGAGCCAGATGCAGTGGCACATCTGTACTTCCAGGATTCAGGAAGCAGAGGCAGGAGGATCAGGAGCATGAGCAGGTAAACCTAGCTGGAGCTATGAGACTGTCTTAAAAAGACAAAAACAAGTGCTGCCAGGCTGGGGTGTTACACAGTGGCTAGAATACTTATGTAGCGCAATGAGGCCTGTGCTTTTGATCCCAGTCCCACCAAGTAAATAAACAAGTAGAGAGTAGAATAGAGGATGGAGATGAAATGTTTGTGTCCACTTATCTGGCATCCTTGGATACAAAGGCAGCATGGCAATGCTGGATCTGCCTGTTTTGTCTGCTAGGAAAGATGGCTGTACCTGGGGGACAGACCTCAGAGGAAGGGAAATATTTTGCACTTTTGATACTATTAAGAACAAATAACTTATTTGGCAAATTGTGTCGTTTTATGTTTTATGTTTTTACTTTTCAGTTATGTTTGGTTTTGGTTTTTTGTTTTTGTATTGTGAACGGGCACTAAAGCTAATGTTATTTTAAGAATATTATGGACTGGAAACAAATAAACTATTTTAATGTGTGATGGCTCTGGGGCACCTCTAGAATTGAATTGCAAGATGATTTCGGCATGGATACACTGTCAGATTTGCATGTCACTGGCTTTCAGGCATAGCAGTCTTGGGAGATGGCTCGAAAAACAAAAAAGAAAATTAAGGGTGGAAGGCTCATCAGTTGAGTGTATTTATCATGCAGAGGACATGGGTTCAGTTCCCAGCAACCACTAGTGGTTCACAGTTACCTGTAACTCCAGTTCCAAGGGATCCTACACCCTCTTCTGAACTCTGTGGGATCCTTCACATGTGGTACACATACATGAACTCAGGAACACATAAATGAATGTTTTAATGTTAAAAAGGAAAGAAACACAAGCTGTTTGGGTTAACATTCTGAATTGTCCTTATTTGCAGCCAGTGGAGACACTTCACAGAAAGCTTTCATTAGTCCTTGAGGCTCGAAGAATACAAACTCAGATAGTTGTCACTTTGGGGAGAGCACACAGCATCTCAAACAGCAGGTTAGCTGCTAGGAGGGCTGTGTTGCCTAGGAAGGAGGAAGAAGCGCTGTGAAGATTTGTATGCCTCCCAAAGCCCAGCCTCCAGGACCCTAACCAGATGGCCCTGGCTTCTGAACTCGGGGTGCTATCTGCCTGTGGACATGACTTCAGCCCCCACCAGCATCATTTGCAGACTGTATGAGAATTCTGAGGGTCTTCTAAACTGATGGCTGGTGCTGCTCAGAGCCCACCCTCAGGCCTAATGGAAGGCTGTTAGAATGGGTAGGAAGTCGTCTGCTTTGCTCAGGTGTCAGCAGCCCCCTACTTCACTTAAAACATGCTTTGCAAATTCACTTTTCAGTGAGATACCAGAGGGAGATGTGAGTGAGCCACCCTGTCACTGCACAGCAGGCTGTTGGCTTTCTCCTCACTAGTAACACCTGGCACCTCCCCGGGGTTTTGTTTGGTTCATTACCTCATGTTCCTCACATTTGTGCTGACAGGCTTCTCTCTGTGCTGCTGGCCATTCTGCACTGGGTCCCTGAGGTAAACATGGAACCCTAACACACTAGATGAATCTAATTTAAACTAACAGCAGCCCGTGGATCATTCTTTCTCTTTACTCACCTGAGAGATCATACGGTGGGGAAACTTCCACAAGATCGCAGCCCACCACATTCAGGCCTTGACAGCCCCTGATGATCTCCAGGGCCTGTCCAAGGGGAAAGTGACAGCCGTTTCCAGTGAAAAGCAACTGACAGAGGCATCGAGACCCACCCCGACATGTGTGCTCACTACAGCCACCTGTAGGCCTCCCAGGGACAGAACTGAGCACACAGTCCCTCTTTGAGCCAAGCAATGTCATGTGTCAAGAGCCTTGAGACAAGCAACCTGCAGGAAACAGCCGGTGGAGGAAGGCTTCCTGAGGTACAAATATTTCAAGGGACTGGTAGAAGAGATGCCTCTAAGCATTCTGGGCAGAGACACAGGCTAACTAAGGCACAAGTAGATGGATATAGTGGTCCAAGGCAACATTAGGAGCAGGTACAAAGGCAGTTGCCCCATGCAAAGAAGTTTCCATCCTAAGTGTAAAAAGCAGAGGGCTTAGGATTGCTCCAGAAATGCTTCTGATAGGACAGGGAATGAATGGCTATGAGAGAGAGACAGAAGATGCATTCAATTCACTTACACCTTAGATGACCTGCCACTCACCCTGGGCTCCAAGGACAGGGTAACGGACTATGGCTGTCTCCCTTGTGGATCTCAGTGTAGCTCATCAGGCTTTATTCAAAAACACCCCAGCTACCCGGAGTCAATCTCCATGTGTGTGCTTTATTAATTTAACCATAAGCAGAGTGATGCATTGTGCTTTGTTTTGGAGCTGGGAATAGCATATAGAGCTTCGTTCATGCTAAACATGTGCCACTGTTGAGCTACACCACTAGTCCCAAAGTTCAGTGTTCTTAAGTGGACACACTACAAAATGATCCCCATGGATTGACCATAGATAAACTAGAGGCAGAAAAAAAAACAAAAACAAAAACAAAGGATGTTCAGAGTTCTCAGGATGGTTCCAAAGCTCAGGGGTAGAGTACTTGCTTAATACGTGAGGCCTGCGTTTAATCCCCAAGCTACAAAACAAATCAGCCACAGACAAGCAGCCCAGGACCTCGCCACTAGGTACCCAACACTGCAGTCAGCACTGAGGAAAGATTCAGGCCTGCCCAACCTTACGGCATTGTGAAATGATGTTACGGCTTACAAATTTCACACTTAAGAACCACACACTTTAGTTGTTTTTTTGTTTTGTTTTGTTTTGTTTACTCTCTTCAAGTCTTAAGTAAATTTACAATTTTGTGTTGGGCTCTATCCACAGCTATTTTTAGCAAAATTTGACATGCAGCCCTTAGGCATAGGTTGGACACATCCAGATTTGTTTTTAAAATCCTGTCCTGGCAGTGGTTCAGTTAGAGGCCTGCCTGAGCTATATAGTTCAAGGCAAGCCTGAACCCTGAAGCATTGGGCGAGCTAGCTGGGGGCAATGCTAGAGAGCTTACCCATGTAGGGAGGATACAGGAGAGCTTATGAGCCGGCCAACTCAGCTACCACCCAGATCCCTATCCAGAGCTCTGAGTTGACCCAACCCAACATCCACCCCATCTATGAACTGCAGGACCACAGGAAGGGGCTGGTCCTGCAGGTCCAAAGTTGTAGGATTTTCACAATATCGGGCAGCAATGGTATCCAAGAGGAGCCCCAGTGAAGACCAGTATTGATATTGTAGCAGAAGACAGACAGCTCAAACCAGACACATGACTTATTGCAATAAACATTTATAAGTAAAGATGCTGTGTGACTCACTAGGACATACTACAAACTTCCACAAGATTTTTTTTCTTATTTTTGAAGGGGCAGTGGATACGCAGTTTGCAAGGGCAGAGGGCTGATACTATGACAGGGAGATGAGTGGGTTTGGGAGATATGGTGTGAAACTGACAATAAAAAGTTAAAAATAAAATACACTCTCTAGGGCTGGGAGGATGGCTCAGTGGTTAAAAGCGCTTGTTGCTTTTGCAGAGAACCCAAGTTTGGTTCCAACACCCACATCAGGTGGTTTACAACCACCTGTAAATCCAGGCCCAGGAGGATCAAATTACACATAGGTGCACGTGCTCGTGCACACACACACACACCACATACACATACCACATACACACTCATGGGGCGGGGCATAGACAAGGGGAGCAGGCACATACCTAAAAAGAACACCCACCCTAGGAATCCACTGAGGAAACAAACCCACTTACCTGACTAGGGGTGAGCCCTGCAATTTCGGGAGTTCCTGTTCCTGGGGCATAGGCAGGATCCAAGGCATCTATGCCAAAGCTGATATAAAGAGGCTTGTCCCCCATCTGTTGCCTGACCTCTGCCATCAGGGGAACCAATGACTTCATCCAGCAGTCTTCAGCCAGGACCACACGAAAGCCCTGAGGAGGGGCGAGCCAAAGAGCTGGAGATCATAGCTGACCCCGTGTTCAGCTTCTCACACACATATCACATCTGACCTCAACTTCCATGAAGGGAACCATGATCCCACTCTATTGATGAAGTTAGGGAGCAAGGAAAAGCTGACCTGGGTATCAGGATCAGAAAAAAAACTTAACTAAAACCAAGTGTGAGAAATTGGGTCACTTAAGACTCTAAGTTAGGAGTTTTCAACCTTGCTAATGCTGCGACCTGTTAATATAGTTCTTCATGGTGTAGTGACCCCCAACAATAACATTATTTTCATTGCTACTTCATAACCATAATTTTGCTACTGTTATGAATTGTAATGTAAAGATCTGATATGTGACCCCAGTGAAAAGGTTGTTGGAAAGGAGTCGCAACCCACAGGTTGAGAACCACTGTTGTAGATGCTTTTGTCCAGGACATTGGCCTTGACACACCCTAAAATCCAGAGACAGCTATGGTAAAAGCACTTACTACTGGGGGCTGGAGAGATGGCTCAGTGGTTAAGAGCACTGACTGTTCTTCCAGAGGTCCTGAGTTCAATTCCCAGCAACCACATGGTGGCACAACCATCTATGATGACATGATATCTGGTACCCTCTTCTGTATACGCAGTTTTTTTTTTTTTTGGTTTTTTTTTTTTTAAAAGCACTTGCTACCTTGCTACCAAAGCTGATGACCTGAGAGCTCAACCCCCAAGAACCACACAGCAGAAGGGAGCCGGCTCCACAGCTTGTCCTCCACCCTCATGGGGAGCACTCCTGCACAGATACAGTAAGTGTAATTAAAAGCTGGGCATGGTAACTCTAGCACTTAGGAGGCAGAGATAGGTGGATCTCTGTGGGTTCAAGGCCAGCCTGCTTTATAAAGTGAGCTCCAAGAAAGCCAGGACTTTTACACAGAGAAACCTTATCTTGAAGAAAAAAAAGAAAGAAAAAGAAAAAAAAAAAAAAAAAAAAACGAAGGACCAGATGTGGTGATGCACACCTTTAATCCCAGCACTCAAAGGCAGAGGCAGGTAGATCTCTGTGAGTTCAAAGCTAACCCGGTCTACAGAGCAAGCTCCAAGACAATCAGGGTTACATCCTGAGATCCTGTCTTAAAAAGAAAGGAAGAAAGAAAGGAAGAAAGAAAGAAAGAAAAAGAGAGAGAGAGAGAAGAAGGAAGGAAGGGAGGGAGGGAGAGGCAGAGGGAGGGAGGGACTGGAGTGTTTTTGTGGGAGCCTTGTACTGCATTTAGACCAGAGCCTTCCATTTGCTGGGAGTTAAAATGAACACTAAGAAGGGGTGTGTGGCCTAGGCGCAGGTTCACACCCCCACATCCTTTAAGCCAGCAGCCTCCAAGGGGTATACTTTCTGTCTCATACTGCTGTGCAGCAGCAGGTCACTTCTGCCTCTTCAATGTCTCTGAGTCAGGCACAATGGCTCACACCTGTAATTTCAGTATCTCAGGAAGCTGAGGCAGGAGGATCACCATGAGCTGCAGGCCAGCCTAGGCTACAGAAGAAGGCTATCCCATATCAAAACAAAAGCAGAAATCAATGACAACCAAGTCTCAGTACTCTTGCCACATGACTCGATTCAAACTCAGTTTTTCATTGCCATTTGCTTTTTCTCATCTTTGGGGAGGTGGGGGATGAGGGCAGGGGAGCAGCACAAGCATGCACATGTCATGGTGCACTGGGGAGGGTGGCATTCAGAGGACAACCTTCCAGAATTGTCTCTCTCCTTCCACCATGTGGGTTCCAGGGATCCAACTCACGTCCCAGACTTAGAGGCAAGCGCCTTTACTGGATGGACCATAGTGCCAGCCCATTTTGGTTTTTGTCTCAAAGGAGGTCTCATGTAGCCCAGGTTTTCAGGAACTCAGCAGGAAGCTGAGAATGATGTTGGATTCTTGATCCTTGAAGATTGGGATTACAGACCTGTGCTGCCATATCTAACCCCAGCCCTACTTCCTGAACTTCAGTCAAGTTCCTGTGGAATCCCTCTAGATACTCTGGGGGAGAGAGAAGGACATCCAGCCCATCACCTGGCTCCGACTGTATCTGTAGGGATCCACGACCGTAGAAGATCCCCGAATGCCGATCTGCACCACCCGCTTACAGTCCAGCAGTCCCTCGTCCACGCTTCGGCGGAATGATGTCCGATGATAGATCTTCTCCCCAAGAGTTTTGTCAGTTGTGTTGATGTGGGCACCCACATGCACTAGACCCACTGCGCCATGCCTGGTGACAGAATAGCAGCTCAGAGGTCAAGGGTCATGGCATGCTACCCCCATGCCTTCCCACCTCAGACAGGATGTTACCCCCATGCCTTCCCATTGGGATAATCCTTTTGTACATTGTGTGAAGATGTGTCTTTCACTGTCCTTCCTCACCTGCCTAAGGTACCAGCTGAATGAACAACAATTGGGTAGGAGAAGATTGGCAGGACTTCCAGGAAGGGATAGGAACTCTGGTAAAGAATCTGAGGTGGGGTCTGGAGAGATGACTCAGCTATTAAACAAACTGGCTGTTCTTCCAGAGGACAAGGGTTCACTTCCCAGCACCAACATGATGGCTCACAATTGTCTGTAACTCCAGTTCCAGGGGACCTAACACCCTCATACAGATATAAATGCAGACAAAACATCAATGCATATAAATTAAAAAAAAAAAAGACTCTGAGGTGGGAGATTGACAGGGAGAGTGGAGAAAGTCCGTCTTATGGTGCTGAGGAGAGGTAACGAGCCACGCGGGAAAATGTAGATTAATATAAACGGGTTAATTTAAGGTTTTTTTTGTTTTTTAATTATTTTTTATGTGACTTGGTGTTTTGCCCACATGTATAACTGTGTAAGGGTGTCAGATCTTGAAATTACAGACAGTTGGGCTGGAGAGATGGCTCAGCGGTGAAGAGCACCGTCTGCTCTTCCAGAGGACCCGGGTTCGGTTCCCAGCACCCACATGGCAGCTAGCAACTGTCTGTAGTTCCAGTTCCAGGCAAACACCAACGCAAATAAATAAATAAATAATAAATAAAGTTTAAAAAAAAAAAAGAAAAAGAAATTACAGACAGTTGCTAGCTGCCATGTGAATGCTGGGAATCAAACTCAGGTCCTCGAGTAGTGCAGTCAGTGCTGAGCCATCTCTCCAGCCCCCTAATTTAAGTTTGTTTTTTTTAAACTTTATTTATTTATTATTTATTTATTTATTTGCCTGGAACTGGAACTACAGACAGTTGTTAGCTGCCATGTGGGTGCTGGGAATCGAACCCCGGTCCTCTGGAAGAGCAGACGGTGCTCTTAACCACTGAGCCATCTCTCCAGCCCCTAATTTAAGTTTTAAGAGCTAGCTGGAAACAAGCCTAAACTAAGGCCAAGCTTTTAAAATTAATAAGTTTCCATGTCTTTATTCAGGAGCTAGAAGTCCTAAGAAAGACCTGCTACACCTTCCCACCCCAGCCAGGATGCTACCCACATGCCTTCCCCAAAACAAATTCTGACGCTCCCACTTACCATTTCCACCCTCCTGTCTTCTTCTAACTATACCAGCCAAAGCTGACCAATATGTGTAGACCTGTAGCTACTGAAAAATCTAGTTTCTGCTGTCCAGGCAAGGAGGGAGTCAAATCAAACAGAAGGGAGATAGGGTTGTGTATCTCACTAGGGATTCATTTTCCAAATCAGAGGCGGACTGAAAGCACAGAGTGTTGTGGACCACAGCAGATGTAAGCCAAGGGAGAGAGCTCCAAACTCATGATTGACAGACACACCTGGAGTCCAGCCTTAGGAACCACAGAAACAACTCGGTGGGGAAGGGAATTTTCAGTCGCCCCTACATCTGAGCCCACAGTGGTCACTTGATGTCACCTAGCAGCAACGGGACCTCAGCTCCCGGATGTAGAAACCGTGGGACTTACTTTTTTGCCACGGCTTGCAGTATGGGGTATGTGATTGTATGGTCTCCGCCTGTGGAGAAAAAACAGCACACGTCTACAAACGCAACAGTCCCAAAGCCACCCAAATGCCACCATTTCGGGTCCACTATAGAACTGTATCCACAGCTAAATAGCCATGGGATCAATTTAAAAGGAAAATGCCTTCCTCTGCATCATTTAAGAGCAGAGACTGAGGCTGGAGAGATGGCTTCATGGTTAAAACCATGTACTTCTCATCACATATGTTCGGCAGCTCACAAACCATCTATAATCCCAGTTCCAGGGCACCCCACCTCCAGCCCTCACTGACACCTGTACTCACTGCCACATGCCCACACTCAGACACATAATTAATTGCAGAAATCAAATCTCATGAGTTGTTCTACAACAAATCTCTGTCCTACACACCTCCCTGGGATGGTGTGAATACCCTACGCCTGCATTGCCTGATGTGGTAGCTGAGGAATTTTCCATTCTCTTTAGCTTGTGTGTGTGTGTGTGTGTGTGTGTGTGTGTGTGTGTGTGTGTGTGTGACATGTGTGACTGATGTCAGCCTATGTGTGGACTTCAAAAGACAACTTGGAAGAGTCAGTCCCCTCTCACAGGCCCCTTCTAGGGATCAGATTCAGGCCATCAGGTCCTGCATCGCAAACACTTCTACACACTGAGCATCTCTATGACTCATATGTTTTATTTTTTGTAAAAGATTATTTTCATTTTTAGGTGTGTGTGAGAGTATTTTGTTTGCATGTTATGACCAAGTTCAGGCCTTGTGCCCTCAAAAGTCAGAAGAGGGCATGAGATCCCATGGGATTGGAGTTACAGGTGATTGAAACTGCCACGTGGGTGCTGGGACTTGAATGTGCGTCCACAAGAACAGCCAGTGCTCTTAAGTACTGAGCCATCTCTCCAGCCCTATACTACTTACTTAGTAATTTTCAAACGGGGGATTAAACTCTGGGCTCCACCCATGCCAGGCAAGTGCTCTGCCACGCTAATCTCATGTTTGAGGAATAATTTTGAGGAGTGGGCACTGGGACTGAACTCAAGGCCTCTGGAAGAACAGGGTTAGCTCCTAACCATGGAGCCACCTCTCCAGATTCATACAGAATGTTCCGATCTCATTTATCTCCCACTCCCTCTAAACCCTTCCTTCCAACACATCCTCCTCCTCCTCCTATCTTTGTGTCTTTTTTTCCCTTCTTTTTTAAAACCTCAGGTCCAAAGAAAATTCCATTTTCCCAAGTTCTGGGGGTTAGACAAAAGCCAGCCTCCTTAGAAACTGCGAAGCTGGTTCCCCTACACCAAACAAAGTCATTCCCGTATCACTGCGGGAGGGGCAATGGCTACCTGTTAGTACAGCAAAGCCCATGCTGGCCCCCAGGCTCCCTCGGTGTCACAGATACCTGTTACACATGTCAGAGTCCAGGCTGGCACCCTGGCTCTTTCCAGCTCTCCTCAGCCGGTCTCCTACCCTAAACTCCAGCCCACATGCATTCCTCCACCCGTTGCTTATTCTCCTTACAATCCTGCTGTTTCTTCGGCTAGGCTCCTTCTCTTTTGCTGTCTCTCATCCTCTCTCTGTTTCCTTCTTCCCCATCTCTGAAGGTCACATTCATTCTACTTTATATCTCTGCTCTAGACTCTTCCAGATGTTTCTGGCTGTTCTCTCCTATCCTCAATTTAAAAAAGAAAAAAAAAACTTTCTCCTTAACCATGCCATGGAGCAGTCATGTGGTCAGTTTATATATGCATTTAGTGTTGCTTATATATATTTAGGTATGAAGTATAGTGTTATTTGCCAGTACTGTCTTTTTATTTTATTTTATTTCATTTTATTTTATCTTTGAATTTTGTGACAGGGTCTCACTAAGTTGCCCAGGCTAGACTTAAACTCATTCTATAGTCCAAGCTGGCTTTGAACCTGTGGTCCCTGACTTGGTCTCAGGAGTAGCTACAATTACAGGCTACCCTATTGACCAGTACAGGCCTAGGGCAAGGGTTAGGATTGATAGTTATTGATAGTAACAACAGCTGAGGTTTATTGAAGCTTCAAATAGTTGATATACAATGATGACCTGGCTAACTAAAGCACTCCCCACAGTGCCGTGAGGCAAGTGTTGTCACCCTCCCTGTTGACAGATGAAGCCCAGGACCTAGGTACACAGACCATAAAGCAGCTTGTGAGAGCTGGGTTGAGATGTCAAAAACTGGCATCCTGAAGCCAGCCTCCCTACTGTTGCCAAATCTGGTAACTAGGCCATCCACATGGGCAAAAATAAATGGGGATGTTTAAAAACAAAACAAAAACACCACTCATGTTGCTTCAATTCGTGAAGCCAAAAAGTAGAAAGGAACAGTGGACCACTGCCCTGTAGACTGAAGCAAACCCTGACAGTTCAGATATATGCTCTGGAGGGCTGTCGAGAGGGCTCAGTGGGTGAAGGCGCTTGCTGCCAAGCCTGAGGACCTGAGTTCGATCCCCAGGACCCACATGGTGACAGGAGAGAACAGACCCCAAAGTTGGATTCTTACCTCTATATTCGTACTGTGACACATATATGCATGGACACACAGTAAATAAATGTAAGGAAAAGAGAGAAGAAATAAAAGAAAGACCCTGTTTCCATTCCCACAGTCACTAAGAACATTTTTATCTGTGGCATTGGGAAGCTGCAACTGAGCCAGCCTTCTCTATGTCTGAGGAGGAGAGTGAGGGAGGAGGGTGAGGGAGGATGGTGAGGGAGGATGGTGACATACATGCAGGGGTGAAATATTTGAAAAAAGCAGAAAAAATAGAGGCTGGAGAGATGGCTCAGAGGTTAAGAGCACTGACTGCTCTTCTGGAGGTCCTGAGTTCAATTCCCAACAACCACATGGTGGCTCACAACCGTCTATAATGACATCTGGTACCCTGTTCTGTGTACTGTATATATAATAAATAAATAAATCTTATTAAAAAGCAGAAAAATAACTATAGCTAAAAATTAATAACTAAGATTAAATACTACCTTAAAATTGTAATTTTTTTTTTAAATTGAAATCAACACAAAAAGAAATTCTTGGAGGACAACAAACAAACCAGTAACATCAATCCTCCTAGTCAAACTGGGGCTGAAGCAAAGGCAGGGAGTGAATCGGTTACTTAGCCCAGTTTATCGATCTTGACTGTTGACGTTTTGTGTGCCCAAGGGCAAATGTCTCACTGGCCTTGTCCTAGCTGACCAGTCTTTATTTCCCCCTGAGATAGGATCTTACTCTGTTTAGCCTTCATGCCAGGTCTCCCAAAATATTAAATATCCTCTTCCCTGGGATTAAAATGAGTGAATTTGAATGTTCACTTTCCTTCTGTGTCCATCTTCACAACAGCAGCCCCTGGAGAACAGCTGCTGATTGGCCTATATTAAATAACCACCCTCCTCAGACTACCTTGAGAAAGCTACACTTGCCCTTGCCGACAGCCATTACCCAAGGTCAGAGGAATGCACCCAGCTGCTACAATGTTCTGGTAGACCTCTCGAATTAGCCGGCAGCTGTCCTGGAGGTTGTAAAGATTGACCTTCACATCTCCGAGATCTGCAACCCTGAGGGACTGGAAGGGGAGAGCTCCCGTGCTGGGATTGACAGCCCCCAGCATCACAGATTCCTCTCGGATTTGTCGGGGTCCAAATCTGGAGAAGAAGAATTATCTGTCAGCTTGTCAGCTGTGGCAGAGCTCTGAAGACTCTGTATGTCTTCATACAGTGAACGGTGCTTCTCTGTCTATGCTATGGGATTGATTGCCTTTTCAGGCTGTAACCACTAGCAATCAGGAGCACCTCTTCCCCCAACCTGCACCAAGATGTTAGCAGACATCACCACTGGGTATAAAACAAACCCCACCAAGAACCAGCCATTCATCCATGTATATTTGGAGGATTTGACAGGCACTTGCTATGTTGCCCAAGCTGGCACAAAACTCACTGTGTAGCTCAAGATCGACTCAAATTAAATCCTCCTGCCTCAACCTTCTAAATGGTGGGATTACCAATGTGTATGTCCATAGCAGACTAACAGAATTTCTGATCCTGTTCAGGTTATTAGTTTTCCTCTTTTGTAACACAGTATCTGAGGCTAATTTAGTGGTCTGTTTGTTTTAGTACAAGCAAGGTTCAGCCAGTAAAGTTGCCATGTAAGTGAAGGGCCCAGGTTTGATCCCCAGAACTGCCAAGTGTAGTGACACCCACTTGGAATCTCAGTGCTAGGGAATCAGGACAAGAGGGAGGGTCAGTAGGGGCTCTCTGGCTATCATTCGTCTATCCCACTCGGTGAACTCATGGTCACACAGACCTTGTCTTGAACAAGGTAGACTGTGATACTGAAGACGACTCAGTGACTGTCCCCCAGCCCCTCCCCACATGCATGCACAGGAACACACATATGAATTAACCTTTTATATAAGGAGACAGAGAGATGACTCATGAGTTTTGAGCATTTGCAGAAGATCTCAGTTTAGTTTCCAACACCCAGGTGACAACTCACAGCTGTCCTTGATTCCAGTTCTTGGGGACCCAGCACTGTCCCCCCTTTGGCTACTAAGCATCAAGCAGAGATGTGGTACACAAGCATTCACACAGATTAAACACATGTGTACACATAAAATAAAAATAAATATTTTTTAAAAATTAAGTACCAGTATGTCACAAACATTCCACTTTGTTTGAAGAGAGTAAACTTAGTTCAAGAAATGCCATTTTGTATTCTAGTAGCCATAGAGATAAAATAGAGTTCAGTTCCACATTCCTGGCAGGGGCTTGCCCAGTTCTAGGAGACAATGAGCTGGACACCTGGATGATCCAGGTGGGGTCCAGGACTAAAAGGAATCTTCCATTTTAGAGAACTATGCAGAACTAAAGCAGACAGAGCCCTGAGAAAGATCCCATCACCCAGTTCCCAGAAATCATAGCTAGAAACTGCTGTTCACAGAGGGGCAGCATGACCTAAGTTCCAACTGCAGAATCCATACCCCCCTGAACCTGCTATCTGACCAAATGCTCTAGTCAAAATACACCACCATCATTCCTGGGCCCAGATTCAAGGAGAAATTCCCCAGATTAGCTGTCAGCACACAACCTTGTACTAGAATAACCCCAAATTGTGATTTTTCCCTTTAAAAGTGGCTGTTAAGCTCCCCTCAGGAGCCCCTCCTGATGTTGCTATGGCAAGAGCTGGACTGAGTTCTCTGCCATGGCTTGTATTTACATCAATAAACCTTGCTATTGCTTTCCGCTACGTCCTTGTCTCTGGTGGTCTCTCCGGGGTCATGACTTTGGGCATAACATGCTCTTTGCCTGTTTTGTTTTTCCATTGCTAGAGATCAAACCAGGGGTCTGAAAAGCTGAGTGAGAGCTTTGGCACTCCGATACATCCCTCTATTCCTGCACTCTAGAGCCCACTCACCACCAGTTTATTAGATAGCATTAGACAATTCCTTAACCTGAGTTTGTTTCCTGATCTTTAAAATACTGATGCTGCTATTTATTTCACAATGTGGCTGTAAGAATTAAACAAGGTCGATCTTGTAAAATGTCCTGGGTTCATGACATTTAATAAATGGCAGCTTTTAAAATTCAGACTGACACAGTCCGATGTAATGAGCTGAAGCAGGAACTGCTGATGCCTGCTAAATAAGAAAACAGACTTTATGTCTTTTTGGGCTTTGATAGCTAGGGGTTTGGGGAAGGGATAACCAATGTCTCTTCTCAAACCAGTGGCCCCGGGGATGGAACGAGGGTGTGCATACCTATCTGAGCAAGGCTGGGGTTCCAGAGACCCTCCTGGCATGCTAATACAGCACAGGCTGGCCTTTCTGAGCTGCCTCCGCTTCCTAAGGTAAAGGGGTACACAGAAGCCTTTCCTGACCACTGATGACCCTGATCTCAGGATTGGCCTTCTGATCCTGTGGTAAGCCCTTGGTGTTGTTGTTGAAGGTGAGGGGAGCAGCCCTCTCTGATCCCAAAAGGACCTGGGTGAATAAGTGTAAGCCCCATGTACCTTCTGCACTCTGACTACCAGGCCCGACCACGTGGCCCCAGCCCAGGTGCTCCTGGCCTTACCTTGCCCCCGGCCGGTTGGAAGTGCCAGTGTCCAGAGGCACACCGATGAAGGTGGCGTCCAGCCCTTCAGGAGAGGACTCCAAAGGCAAGTGCATCATAGAGCAGACGCCCACCAGCTGTGCCAGTGACTCAGAGCTGGGGGACTGGTGCTGCGGGGCATCTGAAGCCTGGCGGATCCTGGGGCACCCAGGAGAGAGGAGCCCCACAGAGGGACGCCACGTGGCCGCCCCGGACCTCCGGACCCAGGCACAACTGGGAGTGAGCAGCCGCAGCATGTTGCCTATTGAGGAGCCCAACCAGGCCAGTGTGCCAGCCCCCAGGTGCAGGGCTCAAAGGTCAGGGACGCCCGGGATCAAAGAGGTGGAAGGGGCCCAGGGCTCAAGCTCCTACCCTACTCTTGGTTTCAGCTCTTGTACGGATTGGTCAATGAGTCAGACCGGGCTCCTCATTCATGCCCACCTGCTCCACCCCAGATTTGTCAATGCAAGGGCTTCCTGACACCTGGCCTTTGGCTGCCTCTCCAGAGTAATGTTGTTTTGCTTTCTGTATTGTCCTTGTGTTGTTTTGTCAAAGAATGGTCTGGAACATGTGTATCCAAGTTGGCCTTCAGTGCTAAAACAAAATTCTCAACCTAAGTAACATTGTGTGGTTGATATTGTTTGTTGTTGTTTTAAGACAAGGGTCTCATGTAGCACAAGCTGGCCTCTAGCTTGTCATGGATACTAGGCTAACCTCAAACTCAGAGAGACCCATCTGCTTCAGCACAGAATAAGGCATTTACCAGCAGGTTTATAATTTTTTAAGGATAGCTGGGGGTAGAACATTTACATTGTATCTGCAAAGGCCTTCAGTTGCACTCAAGCAAAGAAAATAATATAAAATTAAAATGCATTACAGTTATGCACGATGGGATTAGCCTTTAATCCAGGCACTCAGGAAGCAGAGGCAAGAGGGTCTCCGTGAGTTTAGAGTCAGCCTGATTTACATGGGGAGTACCAGGCTAGCTAGAGCCACATAGTGACAAACTGTTAAAACAAACAAACAAACAAACAAAAAGTGCAACTTGTTGATGTATTACAAAGAATTTAGTGTTGAACTACAGAGAAATGCACAGTACCAGCAAGCCTGCTAATGTTCTAAGTTCTTAGTTCTAAGGAGAGAAAAAGAAAAGTCACTCAGGGCCCCCCAAGATGCCCCAGTTGGTAAAGGCATCAGCTGACAGCTTAATAAACCAAGTTATTCTGATACCCAGAATAGAACAGACTCCTAAATGTTGCCCTCTGACCTCCACAGGAACATCGTGGTACACATGCACACACATACAAAAATAAACGTTTTATTAAAAAAAAAAAAAAAAGCCACAAATAGAGATGTGACACACAGAGCACTCAGTGGTTTCGGTGTTTTCTCTAGCAGTTGACACTGAATGAAAAAGAAGTGTGCCAGGGCTGGTGTGATGGCTCAGTGGTAAGAGCACTGGCTGCTCTTCCAGAGAACCTAGGTTCAATTCCCAGCACTCACAGGCCAGCTCCTGTAGCTCCAGTTCAGTGGATTTGACTCCCTTGCATAGATGTATATGCAGGCAAAACATCAATGACATAAAATAAAAATAAATTAAAAAGATAAAAAGATGTGTGCCTCTATGCAAAGGCCACACATGACACTATACAGCATCCTAGGATGCACTCCAGGGCACAAAGTAAAGTTCTCCGAGGTCAATATTAGAAGAGGCTTCAAGGCAAGTTCGTCTATTTTCCCAAGCAAATGCAATCATCTGTTCCTCTCGACACACGATTTCTGTCATGATTTCCTTCTCATCACTTGTCCTTGAGCACATAATTTTCTCACTGCTGATTTTCTTTTCATGCATCTCATGTATGTACTGGGGGTTCACTATGTGCTCATTCCTGGGGAGCACTTCCTCCCTGTGCTTAAAAGGGTGGCCTTCCGAACAAATGTTCTGGAGTTTCTCCATCTCCTTGCTTCCCTCAAGACAATCTCTTTTTCACAGGTGATGATTTCTCCTGCAAATGGCTGACAGACAGCTCCTCATGAGGAAGTTTCTACAATCTGTTGTCCTGACCTGTCATCCCCACAAGGAGGCACCAGTTTCTACTGATATCACTGGAAAGGCCACGTGGAAATTGAGAGTGGCCCATGTGGGAAAAACTAGAACCCTGGCTCAACTGAGTGATGACTCATGGCTGGGTAGTGGTAGCATAGGCCTTTGATCCCAGAGGCAGGCAGATCTCTGTGAGTTTGAGGCCAGCCTAGTCTACAGAATTTCAGCCAAGGATGCTACACAGAGAAACCCTGTCTCAAAAGCGAGTGCTTACAGTTCTTGCAAGGACCTGAGTTTGGTTCCAGCCCCATGTTAATGGCTCACAACTGTCTGTAACCCCAGATCCAGGGAATCAGAAATCAGGTGCCTCTTCTGCCTTCTGAAGGCACCCCCTGACACACACACACACACACACACACACACACACACACACACACACACACACACTAAAAATAAAGGGGCTAGAGATGACTCAGCAGTTAAAAGCACTCGCTGTTCTTTCAGAGTGCCAAGAGTCAGTCCCCAGCCTCCACATAGTGTGGTTCACAACCATCTGTAAGTATTTCCAAGTATCCGACTCCCTCTTTGGGCTTCCACCAGCACTAAGAATGTACAAAGTACACATGCATACAGGCAGGCAAAAACCTTCATATGCATAAAAATAAATTCAAAATAAACTTAAAAAGAAGCATACTTCAAAGTGCTCTTTGTCAACATTTAAAATAAAATAACTTGTGGGAGAATGCTTTTGTACACTGTAAATATTTTTCACTCCTATTGGCTTAATAAAATGCTGATTGGTGAAGTGGGGAGGTGGGAACCAGACTAGGAGAATTCTGGGAAGCAGAAGAGCAGAGGAGGAGATGCCGGCCATACACAGAGAGAAAAAAATGAGAATTCTGCTCTGAGAAAAGATACACCAGGCCACTTGGGTAAACATAAGAAATATGGGTTAACTTAAAGTATAAGAGTTAGATAGTTATATGCCTGAGCTATAGGCCAACCAGCTTGTAATTAATATAAGCCTTTGTGTGATTATTTGGGACTAAGCAGTTGCAGCAGGTTTGAACCTCAGAGCTAGGCTGGAAACCTCTGACTACAATAACTCTTACCAAAAAAAAAAAAAGAAAAAGAAAAAGAAAAAGGGTTATGAGAGTATGTAGTCAGCAAAAGCAGTTGATGGGGCTAGGCGGTTCTGGTCAGAGCAGCCCAAGCAACCAATCCTAGTCTGTGTTCTCTGGTTCAAACTAACTGGATAAATACCACAGTAACACAAGAGTAATGTCACACATATTTGAGATGCACACATAGGTCAGGGGCAGTGGCCATCATCCTAAAAGGAAAAGGTGTCTAAATCAAAGCTCCAACATATCGATCATGAATTGGCTTTTTCTTCGAATCTATGACTTTCTTCCACCATCACACCCAAGTTTACTTCAACTGGGTGCAGAACTTGGTGCTCTTACAATGAATTATGCATGGTGTCCTCCATAGTTTCCTTTATGCACCGGGACAGAAAGGTGGGGAAGGCACTGTCTCAGCAAACTCTAGGCTCCACTACAGGCTTCATGCTCTCAGTCGCTCTCCAAGGGCTGCCTTGAACCTTGGCTGAAATGTTTCTTGAATGATTGGATAGATGTGGAGTGCTCTAGGGGTGGTGCTTGTTTTAGAAAAACAAGCAAACATCTAAAGAGCCAGAGTGTGAGGAAACACCAGTGCCCTCACCTGACCAGTAAGGCAAGAAGAGTTCTGTAAGAGTCAGCACTTGGAACTTGCCCCTGCTTGTGAATGCTTAGACATGATGCTGTGGCAATGCCAGCAAGATGAGTGATTTGGGATACAATGCTATTCTCACCAACCTGTTATCACCAGCACCTCCTGAACTTCAGCCCTTCTGTTTTGTTTTACTTTTTTTTTTCTACTTAATCCAGGGTGGTTTCCAACTACTAATTTTCCTGCATCAGTTTCCTTAGTGCTCCAATTATAGGCATGTAGTACCATGTCAGGCTAATGCCTTTACGGGAGGGGTAGGAGGCTGGGGGATTGAGACAAGGTTTCCCTGTGTAGCCCTGGCTGTCCATGAACTAGTTCTGTAGACCAGGCTGACCTTGAATTCAAATATCTGCCTGCCTCTACCTCCCAAGTGCTGGGATTAAAGGCATGTCACCAAGCCTAGCTCCCAATAACATTTTAAAAACCATGTATTAGTCCTTTATCTGCTGCTATAACAAAACAGAACAGTACAAATCCAAGTCTGGTGGCTTGTGTCTATAACAATGGCATCTGAGAGGTAGCATTGGGAGGTTTTTCTTTAAAAACCCTCTCACCTCTGAGCTCTGGCTGAATCCTTCTGCTGCGTCAGAACAAAAGGTTTTGCCCTGGGTTCATTTGAACCTGTCCAAAAGAATAAACTGACCTTCATGTGTTTGCATCAAATCCAGCTCCCTGGTAGTCTCTGGGGGTTCCTCAATGCAGGTTCAAGGCAGCATATGGGAGTGATCGAATGGGAAGCTAGGAAGGGCAGGGTGCTCTTTTTGTAACATCTTATTCTCTTGGGAATGAACCTGCATGCCCTGAGACGTCTAATCTCTTCATAGGTGATACCCCAATAAATGACATAATCAACCATTAGACTAGTGCCTCTCCTAAAGCCACACAGATACATGAGCCCTTCACACCAAACCAAAGCATTGTGAACATTGTTAGATAAAAACAAACAGTCATATTTGAGAAAGCACGAAAAAGAATACAGTTGTGATGGGACTCAGGACTGCTTTGACGGATGGTCTGGCAGTAGGAAACACTGACTGTCTCAAATCAAGACAGCACAGCAAACAGGAATTTACACCCAAGGCGTGGGGGTAGAGGGTGGTTAGTGGATGGGGAATTACCAAGAGGGATTGAAACTAGAGGGTTCTAGTTTCAAGCTGTGGCTGGTATAAAACCCTCTGAATGAAAGCAGCTAACTTAGGGGAAGAGAAGTTTATGTCAGCTTCCTGGTCACAGTCCATCACTGAGGGAAGCCAGGGCAAGACTTCTAGCAGGAACGTGAAAGCAAGCCTGCTTGGTATTGCACATCTTACCTCTGATTGATGAACACTCATAGCCAAGGAACTGGCTCGCTCAAGCTCATGCTCAGCTACCTGTCCTATAAAGCTCAGGACCATCCGCCTAGGGATGGTGCTGCCCACAGGGAGCTGGACCCTCCCACATCAGTTATATAAAGATACTTCCCTGACAGACTTGCCCACTGCAAATCTGATCTAAGGAATGTCTCAGTTGAGGCTCCCTTTTCAGGTGCATCTAGGCTGCTTCAAGTTGACAGGCTAGCCGGGCTAACCAGACCTAACAAGAGTAAGTGACAATGACATCACAGCCAGATGGTGAAGGAGGGGGATCTAAGCAGACACTGAGGATGACCAGATGGACGCCCAGGATGGGAAGTGCTTGCTACAATTTGACTTTTACACTTTTGCACCTGTAATTCCAGGCTCAGGCAGGAGGATCAGGACTTTCAGGAACTACCTATAAACAAGAAAGTCCCCCGGGGAGGGGGAGGGGCACAGACATGGGACTTGGCTTGGTTTTGGCAGTGGTGATGGGTTTCACTGGGTTGGAATTTTGTTTGTTTTTTTGAGACACATCCCGGTTGGCCTGGAATATTCTCTATAGGCCACGAACCAGGATTATCTCAAACTCGCACAGATCTGCCAGCTTCCATTTCCAAGTGCTGGGATTAAAGATATATACCACCACACTTGGCCAGTCACTTTAACTGGACACCAGTTGGCCTCCCTTCCCTGACTAGTCTAAAATGAGCTTCCTGGGGCATAAGAAAGTGAGGGAACATGAATTTGTATACAGGAAAGATCATCACAGTCAAACATTTGTTGCGAGGAATACGAGACTTTCTGCATGGCCATCCACAGAGAAAAGAAGGGTGGACTCCGGCAGTGAAGAGAGAGCTCCCTGTCAATCATTCAGCCACATGGCATGGTTCATGTTACTGTCAGGACAGCTTAGGTATGCACCTTTCAAAGAGCAGCAAGGGAGCCAGAGATACAGCTCACTCCAGCAACGTCTGAAAAAAAAAAAAAAAACTTATCAGTGGTAAGAGATTAAGTTTCTGAGCCAACTTCTGGAAATCCCCTACAGCTGGGAGCTGGAAGCCTCCCAAACCACCCAAAAAGAGCTGAGTCATCCAATTCCATCCCATCCCAACACCCAAACACAAAAACAACTAAATTCTGGCATTACAGTCTTTGCCATGGAATGAACATATTTATCTGGAACTTCTGGGTTTAAGCAATCCTCCTGTGTAGCTGGCACCTCTCATCTGGCTGAAATAAAGTCGTTCTGTATGTTTTGTGGTGCTGGGGATTGAAGGCAAGCTCTCTAGCTCTGAATTGTACCCCTGTTCCTTAAAGGGAGCATTTTCATAGATAATGATAGTCATGAGTCACAAGGCTCAGAAGAGGCCATTTTGTCCGGCTTACATTTGCTGCTGGCAGGCAAGAAACTGCTCAGCAGCTGTTTGCTCAAAATAGTTTACCCATGGAGCCCAGCTTGTGCTGAGTGACAGCCAAGTGCCAGGTGTTGGTTAAGTCTGCTGGGGACAGGAAGCAAGGTAATAGCTGTCTCCGGAGGAGTGACTGGCTGTAAGCTCAACAAGATATAGTCTAACTTGAAAGGGCTTTTTTAAACATTTATTTAGTTATTTATGTTTATGAGTACTTTATTTCTGATATCTGAGAAGGCCAGAGAGAACACTGGATATCCTGGAATTGGAGTTTCCAGACAGTTGTGAGCCACCATGTGGATGCTGAGAATTGAACTTAGGTCCCCTCTGTAAGAGCAGCCAGTGTTTTTGACTCCTGAGTCATCTCTCTAGCCCCAGAAGAGTTTTAATAGTCAGTCATATGCATAAGGGATAGTAAAAATCGTCTTAAGTTGGTATGATATTTGGACTTCTGCTTCCAGAAATCTAGATGGGGAGAGAGGTTTGCATGCCTTTAATCCCAGCGCTGGGGAGGCAGAGTTCAGCAAGTCTTGCTCTAGGCCAGCCACAGTTACCTGTGAGATTCTGTGAGGAGAGAAAGTGTGTGTTGATTCGCTTCTTGTTTCCTTTTGCCTATAACAACCAAATATGGTTAAGACACTAACCATCAGGCCACTAAGGAGAGTGACATTTGGGAAATAGGCAAAGAAGAGGATTTTTTTTTAACCCCAATTTACTGTCTTGAGGGTTTGCAGGCTAGAACAAAGAGAAGAAAAACTGTGGCAGCACTCAATGGAATCCCTTGTGACGACCCCTTTGGAGGGGGCTGAATGACTCTTTCACAGGAGTCACCTAAGACCATCTGCATAATGGGTACATTACAATTCATTACAATAGCTGGGCTTGGCTGCCCTCTCTAATCCCAGCACCCTAACCCTGAGGCAGAGGCAGAGGGGCAGAGGGGCAGATCTCTTCGAGTTAGAGGCCAGCCCAGTCTACAGAGCTAATTTTAGGACAGCCAAGGCTACACAGAGAAATCCTGTCTCAAAAAGCCAAATAAAAGAAAACAATAATAATAAAAACCCAATTCAGAACAGTAGCACAGTGTTGAAATAGTAACAAGAATACTTTTATGCTTAGGCATCACTTTTGTAGAATTATTTACTAGCAATTGATTATATAAAGGATCAATATTTATTAAGGGGTTATATGAACACTTATTGATATAAATTGAACCTTAAGGCAAATCTTGGAGAGTTGACTGTCCGTCGCAATGACCATGCCAATCTTCTCCCTGAGAAAGCAGGGACAAACAGAAAGGAAGAGCAGTGTGCCCCGGGTCCTCAGAGGGGGCTGGCCATGTCTCATTTAGGGTCTTGAGACCTCAAGGCTACACCTCTAGGTCCCCCTCCATAACTCCTGAATCCTACCACATCTCTCTCTTTTGTTTAATTAGGAAAGTTTCAAACTTAAGTATAAGACTATATATAATAGAAATAATTATAAGGTAATGTCTAGGAGGGGGAAGGTAATAACATAGACAAGGTCAAACTATAACTAATAAAGAATAAATATAAGGTATATTTTAAATGTTTAGAATGTTGGTGAGTCGCAATATATAAAGATTATTTCAAAGTTGTTTATTTTGAATAATATGAATTTAATATTTGAATGTAGTTAAGATATGAGATGGTAGTGATTTTAATTATTTAGTTTTAAATTTTTAAATTTTATTAAAGACTTGAGGAGGAAAATATATAATTTGAATAAGCTAGAAGTACAAGAAAGTAACTTTTAGGATTTAGGAGAGGATAGTGACGGCTAATTGTTTAGACAGTTATTTATGGGTTTTTTGTAAAGTTGGAATTTTTAAAAAATATTTATTTTTATTTTATGTGAATTGGTGTTTTGCCTGTATGTATAATTGTGTATGGGTGTCAGATCTTGGAATTACAGACAGTTGTTAGTTGTTAGGATGCTGGGAATTGAACTCAGGTCCTCTGGAAGAACAGTCAGTGCTCTTAACCGCTGAGTCATCTCTCCAGCCCCTACTTTAAGAAGTAGGGTATTTTGAGAAATTGTTTTATTTTGCTTTGGTAGGTTTTAGTAGTTTTTATTTTTTTATTTTGTTTGTTTGGATTGAACAGCATGTGTATTGCTAGCAGTTGAGGCAAGGGCAGTTCTTTGCCCAACAGGCCATTGTCTGTCAAGGAAGACAAACTTTTTGTGGAGTGTCTTTGATGTTTAACACTATTTGGGGAAAGCAACAGTGATTTTGGGAATAAAGTAAAAGGCTGAATTTGATTTTTCATTTGGAGAATGCTCAAAAATATTCAAATATTAAGAAATTGCAACCCGGGGGCTGGAGAGATGGCTCAGCGGTTAAGAGCACCTTCTGCTCTTCCAGAGGACCCGGGTTCGATTCCCAGCACCCACATGGCAGCTAACAACTGTCTGTAGTTCCAGTTCCATGCAAACACCAAGGCAAATAAATAAATAAAATAAAGTTTAAAAAAAAAAAAAAGAAATTGCAACCCATAAAAGGAAAGTTTTCGGAGATTTTTCTCAGTCAGTTTTCCAGCACTGTGATGAAAAATCAGAGAAAACCAAATGTGTAAACAGGAAAGCTTTATTTTGACTCATCATTTGGAGGGCTTGGTCCGAGGTCACCTCTTCACTGCATTTGAGCCCACATTGAGGCAGAACATCACAGAGTCAGAAGGGGAAGTTGCCAGAGTTCACCAAGCAGAGAGACACAGGAAGACGTCAGGCCCCAGCATCCCCTTTAAGGGGGGTCTCCAGTGAACCAAGTTCCCTATGTCAGATTTCATCTCCTTCCCATAATGCCATTAACTGGCATCCAAGCTCTGAACATCTGGATCTTTGGGGGGAAATTCTGATTCATAGTGGAGCAAGCAGCACAAGATGAAACAAAAACTGTGAAGTAGAGTTTCTTGATGAGTTGAACCAAATAAGATGGAGAGAACAGATAACACCCTCTCTGTAGGGAATGCAGAAAGAGCCTCAAGGTATACACCAAGAAAATAACATGTTCGGGCTGGAGAGATGGCTCAGAGGTTAAGAGCTCCCAGAGGTCCTGAGTTCAATTCCCAGCAACCACATGGTGGCTCACAACCATTTATAACAAAATCTGGTACACTCTTCTGTACACTGTACACATAATAAATAATTAATAAAAATAGGATGTTCAAGGTAAATTGATGAAACATGACAGCATGAACATCTAGAGGCTTTGATGGAGAGTTGCTTATCTCAGATAGGTGTAGTTTGTGCATCTGCAAAGCAAGCGCACACATGACAGAAACTCATTTTTAGTGGAAAATATTATATCTTGAGTAATTTTAAAGGGTCATAGCCTTAGGAAGGCTGAGAACTACTGCCTTAGATGAACAGACAGCTGAGAGCCCTGGGAGACAAAGGCAACTGAAGTTCAATGACAAAATGCCAGGGAAGAGAGCTGCACCCAGACACACAGACAGACAGCAGAGATCTGTAAAGGATTCAGTATTAATCACCTACATGGAAGAAAACCAGCAGTTCCAGCTCTTTGGGAGGTGGATGTTGAACAATTGCTTTATTATTATGCTTTAATAACCTTGTGTGTGTGTGTGTGTGTGTGTGCGCGTGCGTGCGTTGTATGACTTTAATGTGTTCCATGTATACAAAGGTGTCCTTGAAGGGTCGGTCACCTGATTGATGTAAGTGCTGGGAACTGAACTTAGGTTCTCTAATTAGTTAAGAAATTTCTGAGCCGTCTCAGTTCCCATTTTTTAAAAATGTGCATTGTTGTTTTGCCTGCATGCATGTCTATGTGTGTGTGGGGGGGTTGGGTCCTCTGGAACTGGAGTTACAGACAGTTGTATGTGGTTGACTCTCCTGATATTCCAGACTAATTTTATTAAACATATATCATCACATACTCCCCTTTGTGTCAAAAAATAAAAAAGATTATAACTAATATAAGAAAACTATATACAATAGGTACAATAATGATATACAATATATACAAGCAGTAATTACATCAATAATATCCAGTCCATTAACAATTGACAAATTAAAAGGAAATATTCCATTACTTATTCTATTTTGATGAATCCAAGGATAGTAGCTAATTCACTTTCTATCTAACTTGTATTACTAACTGAAAACTATATTTTTGCTGTCTCTCAAACTTATACACTTTACACCTGTTAGTGAGATTCTTGTTTAAAACTGTTGCTAGAACACTATGACTATAGCTATAACTATATCATCTTCAGCTTCCTCAGAGATCCAAGAAGGAAATAATATTAACTAAGTAAATAGGAAATGCAAGCAAGCAACTTCTAAAAAAAATGTAAAAAATGAATAAACAGCTGGCTGCCTAGACAGTCATCCAAGTTTCCTCTGTAGTGCTGGAGCATCCATCTTTGGCCTACAGGCCTAGCATATTTAACAGACTTATCTGTGAAGCAGGATATTCTTAAAGACCTTCCTACCTTGTCCTGGCAAGGTTCAGCAGTTTTTCCTTGTGTATCTTGCTTGTCCATTTTGGACATCATATTGTCAGCAGTGGAGGCAAGGGCACTTTTTTGCCTAGTGGCTAGCTTGTGCCACAAAGATAATCAACTCCATATAGAATTTCTTCAATTCCCACCATCTTCTCTGAAGTACATTGGTGCTGCCAGGAGCAGACATATCTCATTGTTATAAAAATGAAAAGAATCTATGTCATTAAAATATCTTAAATGCCATATTCAGTAGATCTCTGAAGTGTTTGGAGATGACCTGTCTATCTAAAATATATCACTGTTTGACCTTAAAAACAAATATAATATGACTTTAAGTTTGATTGTAATGACTAACTACTAACTTGCATTTCTTTATATCCTAATTAGTTGGTAATAATAACTCTCAAGTACTAGCAATTTGTATTACATTGTTAGATCAACTTATAGGTACAGTACCTTGAGCAAGAGTAGAAATATACATACAGTAACAAAATTAATGTTAACTTCCTATCAATATTCACAATTTGTATACAATATATACAAATTCCAATCCAATGTAAACTATTTAAAACTAGTAATTGTTTTTTAAAAGTAGATTCAACAATCTACCCTTATATCATATCTATATTCTCTTTTTCTCAGGGTAGATTCAATAATCTATCCTTTTATTCTATCATATCTGTACCCTCTTTTTGCTTTTTCTTTTTTTCAAACAAAAACCCTGAATCTAATCTCCCTTGTTCAGCTTTTCCTAATCACAACTGATAACAATCTGTAACCAATCACCCTAAACAATGACAATCATTTAACCCATTGAAAGACCAAAAACCATCTCCCCCACCTCTTCAAAATGGGAGCATCCTGTTCTTAAACTTACTTCCTGCTTTCTGGAATGATGGCATCCTTAGGAGATCCTAAAAAAGGTAGGCATTGTCAGGGTTCATTACAGAAAACTGATAAGGGACTCAAACCCCAAACAATGCATAAAAAGTTAGATAAGGCTTTTTTTCTAGAGTTAAATAGTACTCTATGAACATTAGTATCAAAAGTTTAAAATATATATAATCTTATAAATTGTTGTATAAAATTTATACATAATAAGATTAGTAACAATAGAATAGGCCCTTATTTTTAGTTATTTTTCTGTCCTCTATCAGGTAGCTCTCCTGATATGAAACAGAGATTTTGCATTTTCCTTTAACAAGCATGCTTGGGAGCCATACTCCAACTCTAAAAACAGCTTTAATTTATAATTAAACTGAGACTTAAACTTTTCTTATAAATAAAGAGATATAGATGTTTGGCTGTGAGATTCTACCCTGTAGACTATATTGGTACCAATAGGTCTGATATTCCTTTCCTTGTGAATTTTTTCTAGGTAGATTTCCCTTCTGCTTTAGATGTCTAGATGTCCAAAATCTTTTGACTTCTTGAAGATGGGTATTTCTAGTTTTCTGTAAAGACAAAACAAAACCCGACCCTGACTCTTGTTTGGTGAGTTTTTCTTATAACTTAAGAAATTGTCACACGGTAGATAAGCCATCATTTCTCCTTTCAAGAAGTTTCTCCTGTTTGAATCAAGCTTTATTAATTTTGATGGTACCCATAGCTTTTCTTCACCTGCACAAACAAAAGCAAAACCTGTTTCCCAACATAGCACATATCCTGGTTTCTATTCTGAGATCAACACATCTATGAAGTAGACAAGGCTGATTTAGCTCAGTTGTTTTTTTCTATAGTTCAATGTCTTTCAGCAGCTGTTATTTCTTTCTCATTATCATTGAGAAAATTCAAAGTTAATAAATTATTATGTAATATATTTCTGGGGTCTTTGTTACCCTTTTCTGTGTGCTTAGCATATTCTTTAGAGTTCAATTTGATCTCTCTATGACTGCTTGCCCTGTAGGTCTGTGTGGTATTCCTGTAACATGATTTATATTATAATAAGCAAAAAAAAAACCTACTTCATTTTACTAGAGACATATGTTTGAGCACTGTCTGTCTTAATCTCACGGGTATTCCCATGATGACCAAACTTTTAGCAAATGTGTGATTACAGAATTAGCCTTTTATGAACACAAATCAGTTTCCCATTGAAATCCTGAAAATGTATCTATTGTCTGATGTATATATTTTATTTTTCCAAAGTCTGTAAAATAAAACACATCCCTCTGCCAAATTTCATTTCTTTTTTATTTTAATTTTATGTGAATTGGTGTTCTGCCTGCATGCATAACTGTGTAAGGGTGTCAGATCTTGGAATTACAGACAGTTGTTAGCTTGGGTGGGGGTGGAGGGCACGGTAAGCCTGAACTGGATTTGATAAGGAAGCCCTCTCAGGATGTTTCATGAAGGCAAAAAGTTATCTTGCCTATCCCCTATTGACCTGCACTCATTGGGCGGTCCAATGCCTGCCTTTGCCACACCTTCTGCATGCTCATAAAGGGGTGGGGTTCTGTTGGGGTTATTCTTAGCAAAGGTGTTCTTTCTGGGAATGCCTTGTTTACACTCCCTTTTTACATGACCTTGCTTTGCACAGTTATAGCATTTGATATTTTGATTTTTCTTTATCACCAGAGTTGTGAGTTTGCCTGTGGGTACTAGAAATTGAACCTGGGTCCTCTAGAAGAGCAGTCAGTGCTCTTAACTGCTGGGCCACCTTTCTAGCCCTAGTTTGAGGTTTGTTATTGTGCTTTTGTTTTCTTAAATCAGGATTTCTCTTTGTAGCTCTGGCTGTTCTAGAACTCACTATGTCTGCCTTTCTGCCTCTGGAGTGCTCAGATCAAGGGCATGCATGAATACAACCTGCTCATAGATTTTTTTTAAAAAAAAAAACAACTTTATTTATTTATTTGCCTTGGTGTTTGCCTGGAACTGGAACTACAGACAGTTGTTAGCTGCCATGTGTGTGCTGGGAATCGAACCCGGGTCCTCTGGAAGAGCAGACGATGCTCTTAACCGCTGAGCCATCTCTCCAGCCCCCATAGATTTTTTTTTTTTTTTTTTTTTTTTTTTTTTTTTTTTTTTGGACAGGAACTCATATAATGCAAGGCAACCCCAAACTGGCTATGTAGCTGAGGGTGGCCTTGAACGTCTACAGCTAGCTCTGGAGTAGAAAAAATGACAGGCATATGCCTCAATACCCAGTTTATGGTGTGCTAGGGATCGAACAGCAGGGTCTTCTCATGCTAGGTAAATACTGTAGCAAAGCAGCTACCTCCTCAGCTTCGAGGAAGAACACTGAGTCCAAGAGTTGAAGCCCTGGATCTCACCACCAGCACTCTGCACAGCAGAGTATGCCTGTAATCTCAACACTTGTCTCAAAAGGTGAAAACTGAACAAAACCAAAAAACCTCTAAGCATTTGAGTTTTTTCCTTCTGGAAGTCTTTCGTTGTTGCTGGAGATTCAACCTAGGGACCTAGGCAAGCGTTCTATCTTTGAGCTATAACTCTCAACACTTTTGCTCTGTCTTTTTAAATCAAAATATTATTCTTGAATTAGTTATCATCCTTCATAACAACCATTCATGACAAACCCCCGATTTGGACAAGCAGCAGCATAGAATTCCTACAGCTTATTTTCTTTTGGCCTCAGCGACCAGCCCTGATCAAATCTGCAAGGAAGTTACTCCCAGAACTCGTGCTGTTTGACTCTCTCTGAAGCAGGAAAAGTCCCTAAGTGGATGCAGCCCAGCCACATCCTGACTGCATCTCTCAGGTCCAGGGCATTCCAGACAGCGGAAGGGAGAGCCCTCAACCACCCACCTATTTGCAGACACTAGGCATTCGCTGGAGAGTCACGTGAGTAGACGACCCACTAGTTATGCGCTTGCGCGGCAGGCTGGTGCTGCGCGCAGGCGCTTTGTGGGCGAAGACTGTTGCAGGCAGATAATGGCCTCAGAGGGGGGGGGGGGTCACGTGAGGTTCAAAGAATTTTTGTGAGTCTGCGTGTGAAAGCGTTTCCATAGGAGAAAATATGGGAGATTTAAAAAGTTGTCTTTCCGGGGAAAAAGTTCTCAGCAACTGGTTTGCTGTCAAAACAGTTTCGTGGCAAAGGGTGAATTTTAAGGATGCAGAATTGCTTCTGCGAGTAAGAGCGACTGTATCCAGGGTACAGCCTCCAGGGGTAGTTGCAGCATTTCAGAAGTTTACCTCTGCATCATGATTTTATAATTTATTTGAGATAGGGCCTTTGGCTTAATCCAGGCTGCCTTCAGACCCCGGATATTCCTGCCTCAGCTTCTCCAGTGCTGCCACGTGGGTCACACCGCATCCTTGATATATTTTAACACTGACTCTCGTTTATGACTATCCTTACCTGGCTGTCCGATATTCTGCAGATCAACATACAAAGTGACTAATGTGAAAAAGATCTGAAATAATTGAGATGGGGCAATCTTTTTTTTTTTTTTTTTTTTTTTTTTTTTTTTTTTTTTTTTTTTTTTTTTTTTTTTTTTTTTTTTTTTTTTTTTTTTTTTTTTTTTTTTTTTTTTTTTTTTTTTTTT
>PVIH01002594.1:0-42500 GCA_004025045.1 Sigmodon hispidus
TACATAGAATTAAAACTACACCGTGTGTGCTCTCTAGTACATAGAATTAAAACTACACCGTGTGTGCTCTAGTACATAGAATTAAAACTACACCGTGTGTGCTCTCTAGTACATAGAATTAAAACTACACCGTGTGTGCTCTCTAGTACATAGAATTAAAACTACACCGTGTGTGCTCTCTAGTACATAGAATTAAAACTACACCATGTGTGCTCTCTAGTACATAGAATTAAAACTACACCATGTGCGCTCTCTAGTACATAGAATTAAAACTACACCATGTGTGCTCTCTAGTACATAGAATTAAAAATTCATACTGGGAAAAAGGCTGGAGACCCATGAAATGTTTGGAAACTAAGCAGTACACTTCTAAATTACTCCTGGGTTAAAGGAACAATCACAAGGGAAATTTTTGAAGTATTTTTAAGAAAATGAAAATGAAATATGAACATATAGAATGAAGCTAAAGCAGTGTTAGTCCAACAGGTTTGTCCAGCCTGTGGCCCATAGCATGTGGTTCACATGAGGCTGCATGAAGCCAAGGACAGCTCTGAATGCAGCCCAGTGCAAAATTGTGAACTTACTTAAAATATTATGAGATTTCTCTTTGAATCTGACTGACTCTTGAATGTGAACTTTGCAGATGACGATGTCATATCTCAGTGTCAGGAGGTTAGATACACCTGACTTATTGGAACTTAGAGCTATAAACATCTATAGTTAAGAAAAGGGAAAGGATCTCAATCAGTAGTCTAAACATATACTTCAAGGAAATAAAGAACAAACAACCCCAAACAAGCAGAAAGAAAAATATCGATTCAAATTTATAAAAATTCAAATAGACTTATGCAAGCTAGAACATGACCAATTTTAAAGCCTCCCAAACAAAGGCCACATGACTTTACCTGTGACTCTTGTTGAATATTTTAAAAATAATAATAGCACTTCATACAAGAACAGAGGAGGCAATCCTTAAAAGAAACTACTTCACATGTACATGCACATCCTTAATGTATACTAGAACTTCAAGAAGTAAATGGATCTGTTGTGACAGAGACATCAGTTCTCTGTAGAGGACAGCTCCAGCAGGAAGAGACTCAGAGCAAGTATGTCCTTAAACCAAACAACACTATTTGGCCCAGGAGATAACTGACATCTATATAATAACCTGCTCAGACAACAGAAAAATGCCTGTTTTGTTTAAGCACATGTGGAGCATTCACAAGAGACAACATTGTGAGGCATAAAATACAACCTAAACAAATTCTGCCTACTAGAAATCATTCAGAGTATATCTCAGATTAAATATTAAACTAGAAATCAGTAATGGAGTACAGGGGCTGCCTTAGTGAGTAAGAGTGCTTTCCATGCAGGCCACCTGACTTGAATCCCCAGGACTTACACAGAAGCTGGGCCTGACCATGTGTTCCTTTAACCCCAGTGCCTGGGGTTGGGAGGGGAGCCATGATAGACAAGTCCTGAGAACTCACTGGCTAGCCAGCCTAGCTAAAATGGTGAGCCTCAGGTTTAGAGATCTGTCTCAAAACAATGAAATGGAGAAAGACAGAGGAAGATGTATCCATTGTCTCCAACCTCTGCATGTATGCATATATATGTACTCACATATACATGTACATATATACTCCCCATGCATATACACAATTGAAATCAGTAAATGAAAGATGTGAGAATAATCCAGGAGTATTTGGTAGTTAAACAAAAAGTTTCTAAATAACATGAGTTGAATATATATGTTCATATGAAAGAATGCACATAGATGTTTTGTGCCTATCAGTAGTTGAACGGGTAAACAAACTGTGATATATCCATACAGGCCACAAAATTCTACAACATTCTAGAAAATGGAAAATTTGTAGAGACAGTGAAAAGATCACTGGTTGTCAAGATTCTGGACTGAGAAAAGGTAACCTGGTAAAAGAGATTGTGAGGGCAGTGAGATTATCCTGTGTGATGTTGCAGTTATGTGAACAAGACATTACCATACACATTTGTCAGAACTCATACAATCAGACAATAAGAATAAGCTTAAACTCTTAACCTTGAACAAGATGACATGTCCATGTTGGTCTATTAATTGTAACAGTGCCACACTGCCACAGTAATGTCATATAATGGAGAAGAGAGCTACAGGTGTCAGTGATTCCTACTAAGGGACTCTGTTGAATCTGTGACTCTGGAACTTCCAAAGGCATCTACATTGTTAGAAGCTTCATCTGTGTGAATGGTTAACTCCGAGAACAATGTAGAATAGTTTGAAACTTCGTAGGAACAGAAAAATTGCAAGATAGTACGGAGTTTCCATACACTGCACACCTATCTCCAGCTTCCTCAGCCTGTCTAACATGAGCATGTTGCATATGTTGGAATTATTAAACCAATGAGTCATCATAGTCTGGTCTGTGGGTTGTTTTTTTCATAGTTGCTTACTTTTTGCCGAATCTGTTTTCTATTCTAGGATAGTACATTACATTTAATTTTTATACTTTCCCTGACTGAGCTATGACAATGTCAAAGACTTTACTTATTTTGATGATCTTGACAGTTTTGAAGGATATTGTTGGGTATGTCTGTTTGGGAGGTTTTATTTATTTATTTATTTATTTAGTCATCGCCATCATCATTGTCCTTAGTAAGGTCAGGCATGGTTGAGCATATCTATGAGCTCAGAAATTTGGCAGCCAAGGGAGGAGATTGCCACAAGTTCAAGGCAATCCTGAACTACATAACAAGTTCCAACCAGCCTGAGCAACATATATAGAACTAACCTCTAAAGACAGCACAACAAACTGAGACAAGACTTTATGCATTTGGGGTGGGGGTGAGAAGACTGTGGAAATCACATGTGACAAGCACACCACCAACATAACTCACCACCAGAGCTCATCACCACAGCTTACCATCATAGCTCACCACCATAGCTCACCATCATAACTCACCACCATAGCTCACCATCATAACTCACCACCACAGCTCAGCATCATAGCTCACCCTCACAGCTCACCATCATAGCTCACCATCACAACTCACCACCACAGCTCACCATCATAGCTCACCATCACAGCTCACCACCATAACTCACCACCATAGCTCACCATCACAACTCACCACCACAGCTCACCATCATAGCTCACCATCACAGCTCACCCTCACAGCTCAGCATCATAGCTCACCCTCACAGCTCACCATCACAGCTCACCACCATAGCTCACCCTCACAGCTCACTCTCACAGCTTACCATCACAGCTCACCCTCACAGCTTACCATCATAGCTCACCACCATAGCTCACCCTCACAGCTCACCCTCACAGCTCACCACCACAGCTCACCATCATAGCTCACCACCATAGCTCAGCATCACAGCTCACCCTCACAGCTCACCATCACAGCTCACCCTCACAGCTCACCATCATAGCTCAGCATCACAGCTCACCCTCACAGCTCACCATCACAGCTCACCATCACAGCTCACCACCTCAGGGTTTGTGCCAGGTTCCCCTTCTGTGACGTTGCTTTTCTTCTTCTCATACCTTCCTCCTTGAAAGGAGTCACATGGAACTCTCAGTCGGTTTCAATGTCCTAGGAACAGAGCATGCCCAAAATTATTTGAAATTCTTCCTGGGAGATTTATTCTTTTTTTCATTTACTTTTTCTTCCCACTGGTTTGCTATTCTATCAGTTTGGATTCATGCGTAGCTATTTTGTCCCTTTGGTTGTACAATGTTAATTTATTGTTCATGCTTTTCCAGCTTTGCATTCAAGCCCTGCTCCGGCTCCAGTGTCACTTTGCAGTATCTCAGCCATTGTGTCTTTGTTTTTTTGTTTGCTGTTCAGCATTTTCTTTCTTTCTGGCTGTATCAGATGATCCAGGCTCATGCTTTACATCTCTTATCATCATCCGAGATGTGGCCACGAGTCCAAGGAACCCTTCGTTTTTATTTTCACTGAAAATGAACATAGAAGCCAAGATCTGAGCATAAGGCATTTTTAAACACCACAAGTCCCTAGACTTGTCCTTCAGACAAGGATTGCACCCAGAATCTTTTGGAGTATCTGGTTTAAGTCCTAAAATCTATATCTTCAAGGATATAGAATATATTCAAAGATAGTATGACTGTCAAGGCTCTGAATTCTCCCCAAAATGGCCTTATTACCCCCTGTGAGAGGCCTTTATCCAGTGGGACAGGATCTGTAGCTATTTAGAATCCTCTTTCTCTGCTAGTCACAGGCAGCTCTCCCAGCTTGCAAAGTGGATGATTCATAATGAACCTTGACCATCCTTCCTGGAATCTGGGTTGATAGTACTTCTCAGGAACTCATTGCACTTCCTCTTGGTGCTCTGCCTCCAGCTAACCCTGAGAGCAGCTTATGTGAGAAAGCTATAGGAAAAGACAAAAGAAACGGTCAAAATCCAGCAAGGAAAACTTTGAGTCAGAAATACATGCCAGAAAAAAATGTGACAAATTAAATAATTTGGATAATGAGGTCAATATATCATTGAAATTTTAATGAATAAAATAATATGATATATGAGATTTTCCTCAAAATAATAGACACATGGTGTGAAGGGATAGAGAAGAATGAAAGCGAATACTATAAGTCATTGGAAGCTCAGTGGTAGACACAGGGATTTGTTGTGCTGTGCTCTGTATTTCTGAGTATATTTGAAAATTCCCATAACAAAACATGTTGTAACATCTATATGTAAAAATCTTAGAAATAAGATTTTCAAAAGTGAATTTGTCATCCTTAGTACTTAATAGTCTTATAGAGCTAAATTTTATTTTATCAGTATTATTATAGTCTAATTTTTTAAAAAAATGCAAGCCTAGTGGTGGTGGTGGTACATGACTTTAATCCCAGCACTTGGGAGGCAGAGACAGGTGGATCTCTGAATTCAAGGCCAGCCTGGACTACAGAGTGAGTTCCAGGACAGCCAGGGCCACACAGAGAAACCCTGTCTGGCCATATGGCAGTGCCTGATGGGTGAGTATGAAGACCTGAGTTTGAAGCCAAAAACCCAAGTAAAAGCTGAATATGGCATGCATATGTCTAGAGCCTCAGTGTTCCTACAGCGAGATAAAATAGGGAGATAGTTGGATTCCCAGAATCCTACCACAGCAGACATCTCAAACAAGATGAAGAGTGAGGACTGACACCTGAGGAGGTTCTTTGGTTTCCACACATGCACCACAGGCACCTACTCCACACATACACACCAAATCAAATGATATTGAAACTACTCTCTCTTTCAAGAAACAATTTCCTGAGTGTATCACCAGTATATATTGGGACAGCTGTCATAGATACAGTAGAAATATATGATCCTGGCTCACAGTAGTGTACAGCCTTAGGGACAGAAGAGCCATGAGATAGTTTTGTTAAAGCATAGTTGGAGCTGAGTGGCCCTGGACCTCATCTGCATGAAGATGTGCATGGCAGGGAAGAAGAACCTTTTCATGGTCTCTAGGGAACTTTGTGATGACTCTAACACACTGATCTTGGCGAGCAGAATGTACTGTGCTCTCATTGCTTTTTTCATTATGACCATGTAACAAACATTGGTCAACTTGGACTTTCTTTTCTGTAACGACTATAGTGAATTATCAGATGCTTCCTGACTGTAGCTTGAAAACATGCCCTTAGTTTCAACATGCAAAGCTCCTTCACTGGCACTTGCAGAAAACATGCTAGAATTCTAGAGTCTGGCATTAACTGGCCCGGTTCTAGCAGTTTACCTGTGACAGTCTTTCTCGGCCTCTCCTCTAAGGGCTTCCTCTGTTCTAAACTTTTTAATTCAGTACTGTGCATCCGTGCATGTATGTGTGTGGGCACTCCCTGTGGAGGTCAGAGGACAGCATGTGGATGTTCTCTTTGCATCACATGGAGTATGAGGATCAAACTCAAGACTTGGTGGCAGTGTCTTTCACTACGTCATCTCCAGGCACACCTTTGCTTTAATGATAAGGAAACCTACGTTCAGGGAAAACAGATAAGGTGAAGCACTTAACTATATCTGACTCAACATCCATCCTTTTCATCATACACCACTGCTTCTTCTGTAGCTGTAGTCTTCAAAGAAGTGTGCTGGATATACCCTGAAAGTAATTGAAAAGCTATCTAGATCTGTCCCCCTGAAGATGGGCTTCTCAATTGTCCCTTTATTTGCTCCCCTGGGAGTTTAGACACCTGGGGCAGTAAGCCATGCTCAGATTGGGATGGGGCAGATACACATTTCTGTTGTTAAATGGAAGAATGGCTATTGTGACAGGGATAAGAGAGGGGCTTATACCCTGTATCATTGGGCAGGGGGGTTGTCTGGAAGCCAAGGGGACTTGCCTTAATTCCAAATTGTGCTATCCCAAGCTTCTCAGACACAAATGTAACACCTACATCTTCTTAACTAAGAATCCCTTAGTGTCCAGACCGCAAGATTTAAATACAATAGAAAGACTGTTCTGTAAGTAAGCTTAATTCAGCATCTGCCCTCAGAAAGGAGACAAAGGAAGCTTGGCTTTGGGAGGAACAAACATCCCGTTAAAACTGTGGCAAAAATCTCACACCTTAGAGAAATAGAAACAACTCCGTCCTGGGAAAACAAAAAATAAGAACTGTAACTTCTAGGAATTACAGGTTCAAAGATTAGAGTGATATTATACAAGATTTAAGGAGAAACAGTCGAGCATACAAGCAAAGAAGTCACATTAAACCCACAAAGTGACCCAGGACTTAGATTTCTCTTTTACATTATCTCTTAGGCAGCTGTTTTTGTTTTTTTGAGTCATCTTCACACTTCACTAATCATTCTTGATATTAAGGACCTGTCCTAATGCTGCTGCTGAGACATTCTTAATATTTCTGTGATGATACCATTCCTAAACACTTAATTTTAAATATTCTGTGCATCTTAGAAGAGAGCTGTGAATCCAACCAGCCACCCCCAGTCAATGCCATCCTTTCTGTCCTGGTCCATTTGGCTAATTTTTACTTTTTCAAATGATAGGAGAGTTACCCCACTGGCATTCAAATATAGAAAACATTGCACTCCAAGACTTTCCATCACTATACCCTTTTGAGCTACATCCAGATGTGGGTAAGAAGATTATATACAACACAATGTTGAGTTTGGTATCCTTATAATGAATGCATTTTGTTAGTCCATGAATGCTGACAACACTTTTTAAATGAACTAACTAGTTAAAGGGAGTTTAAAGGCTTCCAAATGTATGTTATTACAAAAATGGGGGCATAGACCCAGCTTTGTATACAAGGTTGGAGCCACTGACCCTCTGTTTAAGGGATTTCTTTGGCAGGAAGATTGGTCTCTCCAGCTTGCCCTTGAGAAGGCATCCAATGATGTTCTTCCTGTATGTTCCCAGGTTTTAAATTTTGAATGTGAGAGTTTAAGAGTACATTTAATCCCAGCCCTCGAAATGCAGAAGTAAATGATCTCTAAGTTTGAAGCCAACCTGGTATACATAGTGAGTTTCAGGCCAGTTTGTTTCCTGGTGGAATCTCTTTTCATAAAAACAAAACCAAACAGTAACAGCAATGGCAAAAAGAAATAGTACAGACTGAACATTGCTGCAGTTTTGTTGTGTGCATATAGTTGATTTCTCTTCCTCCATGGAGTAAGGGTAGTTCACAGGACCTTGAACTTATTAACACTGAAGTCTCACCAGTTGTGCCAACACACTCTCCCACCACATCCCTTCTGTGCACTATAGAATTTTCCCCACATCACTTTGAGAATGAACACTGGCCTCATGGAAATGCCCATAACAAGTGAAGTTCCAAGCAGAACTTCTCATTTCTGTGTTGAGATCTATTTTGTCATTAGTTCACCTAAGAAAGGGAAAATTGGGGGCTAAAAAGATGGCTCAGAGGTTGGGAACGCCAACTGTTCTTCCCAAGGTCCTGAGTTTGATTCCCAGCAACCACATGGTGGCTCACGACCATCTATGATGACATCTGGTGCCCTCTTCTGTGTACTGTATACATAATAAATAAATCTTTTAAAAAAAAGAAAGAAAGGAAGACAAAGGGGAATTGGTTTTGAGAAAAGTCCTTCCAAGGATCTTAGAAAATGAAACCTGTTGCTTTTACCTATCTGGCCAAGCTCCAGAAACATCCAGTTTGTGTAAAACAAACAAATAACAACAAGAACAAAAACCATGAGTTTTCTTAGAATACTTGACCTATTGAAAACGCTTTTGTCATTTTGCATTTTGTTGACAATCCTACCACCCTGCCTGCCCTTGAGGACCTAAACTTGTTGAGGCAGGGATACGGTTCTTTACACGGACCCTTCCTGCTCTTCTTCACACCTCACATCCACACAGAGCTCCAAATACCTGACTGCAGTCTGGCCTTAGCAAAGGTTTTGTTTTCAAAAGAATTGAAGCTGTGTTACTATCTAAAGTACTGAATTCTTTTCTCCCATCAAAGAGGCCAGGCTCATAATTTTTCTGAGCCAATGTGAGTATTGACATTAAGATACCTGTTTTAGGTCAGGTGCACATGCCTTTAATCCCAGCAGAAGCAAATGAATCCAAGTGAGTTTGAGGCCAGCCTGCTCTACAAACTGAGTTTTAGGCCAGCCAAGGATACACAGTGAGACCCTGTCTGGGGGAGATGGGGGCTGTGTTTCTTTTCTGTTCTGTTTCCTTTTACTTGCCCACTAGCAAGGCATATGGAGAGCATCCATGGAGAGTAAATGTCAGAAACCTTACAAAGTTCTCTGATCTTTTTGAAGAGAATTTCACATTAAATTTTTGATGTTCAGGCTGCAATTTGTGTGTGTGTGTGTGTGTGTGTGTGTGTGTGTGTGTGTGTGTGTGTAGGAAAGAGGGGGGAGGGAGGGAAGAGGGAAGGGAGGGAGGTGTGGGTGGAATAATAAATAAAGCTTGAGAGGAGAGAAGTGCTGTGCAGAAGTGAGCGGTCCAGCATAGCTTCCTATTTATTTAGCCTTCATTTCTGGGAGCCCTTGCTCAAACACACTGAATTCCTGGATTATGGCCTCATGTGGACTTAAATACACACACATTACATACCCTTTTCTCACTAATCAGCCTGACACATTCCTTTGTTGGTAAATGGTTCCAAAGCAAACACTGTCAGCACACCTAATTACCAGGTTTGTGGGCTCTGCTTGGCAGTCCTGTTACATCCTGTCCAACAACAGGGCCACAGCCTTGCTTGGGCTAGGCTTAGGAGGGAACAACTTGCCCCCAATGCCTATAGTCTTTTTTAATGATATTTCCTTTCTGTGGCTTTTCTTGGGAAGCAGCCCACTCAGAGAGTGCTGTAATAAGGTGTAGGATCTGAGAAATAGCCAAAGGGAGCCTGAGTTCCTCCTAGGTGCCATTCTGGAAAACCACCTGCTTCTGTCTGTCGGCTGCTTTCTGACTCTGGAATTACAGTACTGGGCACTTTGCTGGTGGCTCTCTAATGAACTCACACCATGATTTAGTATTATCCTTGTCTACAGTTGGAAGGGTCTACAGAGACCCTGTAGCTCTCTGGGGAGGGGGGAAGCATGTGATGGGCAGAGACAAGGTGATGGGGTATCAATCTGCGATTGTGTTCTGAGGTCTCACCACCGCCAACCTTCTGTCTACTGACTACTTGATGGGTCGCTGAAGAAAGGAAACTTTAAAGCACGGTGCTAGGTGATTTGGCAGCAGGGTGGGGGGAATCTTTATTTTCTTTTGCTTTAAAAAAAACTTTATTTGGGGGCTGGAGAGATGACTCAGTGGTTAAGAGCACTGGCTGTTCTTCCAAAGGACCTGAGTTCAATTCCCAGCATTCACATGGTGGCTCACAACCATCTATAATGAGATCTCATACCCTCTTCTGTACACTGTATACATAATAAATAAATATTTTAAGAAACTTTATTCAAAGAATAACTTAATATATAACATTGCAGCTTAGCTGGGTGACTCCATATTCACATGTCAAAACACTTGAAAAGGTCTGCTAATACAGACAGGACTTGCATGAAATGCTTGGGGCTGACCCCACCTGTACGTCATCAGTCTCTTGATAAATACATCACATTTAGAACCACAGTCCTCGATGGTGAGGCCACCATTATGTTTGGTCATTTCAATAGATTGCTGTCAAGACATGTTCCTTAATAAGTTTCTTATTAGGTGTCTAGGTAACATTGTTTTGTCTGTACACATACCAGTCAACCATATTGTCCATTGTTTAGAGAGGAAGGTGTCCATCATTGTTTAAAATCACATTTTTATTTCTAGTTATAAAACGAATTGATTATCTCTGACTCCAAAAATAATCAAATTTAATCTATAAATATTTATTGATGAGTACATAGAGGATAAGTTTTAATTGCTTTAAAAATATTAAATCAGAATATGTTGTATGAAAAACTATTTTCAATATAATAAACAAATAAATTAAAAGTATTAGGATCCATTTATTTACTAGAGACAGGCTAGTTTATGGAAAGACCATGGATGAACAAGGGTAGACATTATTAACTGCCACCAAGTCACCACGTGTCCCCTGACCTGCCCCACCCCTCTGGACCTACCAGGCAGATGGCACCAATATATATTTGTTAATATAACAAAAGATAAGACTACTTTCTTTCCAGCCATGAGGTTTAGCATTTTTCAAGCAATAATGTTTCAAGCAAGTTGACTGATTTTGATACTCTGTATCCAAGGAGCTTAAGATAAAAACTGTGATTCTGTCCACCATTTTGTAAGATTCATTTAAAACAAACAAACAAACAAACAAACAAACAAACCCAGACAACTTTTTCTGTTTTTCTGACTGTTCCATGTAGAGAACACAGTGAGTGACCCACGAACGAGTGAGTGAATGAATCAGTGGGTTAGTAACTCATTCACATTCTGTTAATTGATTTTAAAGCTTTAAATGAAAACCTTTAAAATTATTTTTTAAACAATTTTAGGAAGTTCTTTAAGTAGACATTATGAAAATGTGGTTTTGTTTGTTTGTTTGTTAAAGGGCAGTTAATGTCTTTTGGGTCAGTGAGGCCTCTAATATTAGAGAGAGAAGATATTGAATATCTGACCTTGACTAAACTACTCAGATAACTTAATTTCAAAACATCTTTTAGGTCATTTCTTAGTGTATACATCTTCTTCCCCCAGGACTGTAAATAAGTAACCTGAATACACATGGTAAGAGAGGAGGTGTTTACTCTTCTATATAAAAAATGTTGACTCTGTAGACAGAGCAGTATATTCTGAAATTAACTATTTTGTGCTTTTAAATTACAAAAGATATAAACGTATTTTAGTTTTGTCATGTGTGTTTATACATTGTGATTATTTTCCATAGAATGAATTTTGACACATTTACAATGAGTGTCATTGTAAATTTTTTTATGTTAATGTCATCCCTAACACACTGTCATATTACCATTCCAACTCTATTAAGTATTTTCAGGACTCTGAACATTGAACCACTCAACAATAGTAAACGCCACGTGTAATTCTCTATTCTGTTCCTGATGCTCTCAAAATACTTCAGATACACTGAAAGACTCGGTAGATACTATACACATTCATGCTGTATGAATGTTGCTATTTAAACCAAAGCCTACCAGAGCATAGCGCTCAACAGAACCAGAGAGAACTCAGCAGTCACCTGCCAGGGACATCCACCCCCAACAGAGCTCAGGAGTCCCATTTCAGTGCCATACCTACGACTCACGAAGCCTTGGGCTGCTGAGTCTTGGTGACCATTTCTGCCTTACCCTATTGCCAGAGCACAAGCCCTGAAATTTGGAAGAACCACAAACCCATCTTGTGGAATGAGAGACTGCCAATGGCAAGGAAGAAATAAGGAAATAATATAAAGCAGTAACAGCCTTGTTTCTTCTACGCTCATATCATATCAGTAATAAAATCGTATTCCTAAACAACGTATGCTGCTCATGAACCAGGCTTCTTTTCTGGACTTTCTGTGTGGATATACTCACACTTGAAACTTTCTCTTATTTGGGCTCTACTAAATGATAAACTCAGCTGTGCTAAGTGAGTCCCAGTCAGAGTCCTAGATGAATTATTTCCTTTTAAGACATCTTTCGTAAACATTTGGTAGTCACACTCTTATGGTAAGTGAAAAGGTAGCCAGTGAGTCTACAGTAGTACAGGGGAAACCAAGCTCCTGGTTGTCATCTGCATCACCTTGACACCATTCCGCCGCTCAACCAGCCCTGCCCAGGCATCCTTAACCTCCAGGCATTTTGAGCCACTGAGGAATCTGTGGAGAACCACTGCTCCTGTTTCTAGTCCCCAATTGCTGCTTCAGCTATAGTGAATTCCTGTTCTGGCAGCAGTGGTCGAAATGTTCAAATCATCCAGCAATGCCTTTACGTTCTCTAGCACCAAATATATTTTCCTGAAGTAATCCCAAGAGCAGATGAGCAGTTTTTTTTTTTTTTTTCTTGAGATTTATAATGACTGCCAGGTAAATTTTAAGATGCAAATTTAGTGTCAGAAATATTAGTTTCCCATTTCCCCAGGTGCTCTTTCATTCCTGACAAATTTGTTGTGCTTTTAAACACACCCGAGTGTGGCTGACTCCTCTCCCGGGCCACAGATTAGCAGGAAGAGCTTATTAAGCATTTACACAAAGGATGATGGTGAATTAATGTCCCCAGTAGGGTAGCAAAATTAACAAATGAATTAATTAACCCTTGTTTGCATTCTATTTTGAATCCAGATTGTGAGTAAAGCTTTTGTAATAGGTATTAGCCAAGCTTAGCTAACAGACTCAAAAATCCAGGACCAAAGAAAGCCCAGTGCTTTGTGGGTTGCAGTCAGGGAAAGCTCTTCCTTAATTAACTCCGGCTTAAAGGACAGATAAAAACACCATTACAGGACACGCCAATTGTCTCTCCAAGAGTTGAGGTGTGCGTGAATAACCTGAAGGACTGTGTGACGGCTAACTGGAGGAGGGCCAGAATTCAATCACAAGACCGGAATCAAGGCCAAAGCTTGAGGCACAAAAGCCACCGTTAATGTTGTGTGTTATATCTACTAACAGACAGATGTAATAAACAAGGGAAAACAAATAATGCCTAACTCAAAGCATGATCATTTACATATTTCAAAAAGTTAATTTTACACACACACTACCACCACCACCGCACTACACTACACTACACCACACCACACCTTAGGCGAAGAGCTGAGTAGATGTTGCCTGTTCTAAATTTCAAAAGGAAGAGTTGGGATTCGGTAGGAAATGTTGCTGTCTGCATTGTACTTGTACACATTACACTTGTACACTCTCTGCAAAACCTTTGCCCCACTAACCAAAATGTCTACCTGTCTTGTTCTCTTCCTTATGACAAAACGGGCATTTAGACTGCCCGGCTTCTGATGAACCTGGAGTGCTGGCACCTGAAGATGCTTGCTTTGCCCCATTGCTCAGAACCCACTCGGCATCAGTTTCTTGCTTAAATTGCTTGTCAATTTCTCATTATTTTAGTCTTTCTATAGCCCCCAAAGAGTGGCCCTATTAAATCTTCTGATTTATTACATCACACTTTATTCATTTTTACCTCAAGACCTTTAATAACAGATTCTATATATTTTAAGTAGCAGCATGCATGTGTATAGATATATAAAGTGTGTTCATATACAAATATACAGACCTACTAGTACACAACAGAAGCCTATTTAAGGAAATACAGGGTTTTTATTTTCTTCTATTCATATACTCACTTACAGAAGAAAACAGCAAGCCAAAACATTAAAATAAGCAGGCTCCAATAGCTACTTTACTCCGCTAAAAGATTTAAGTGATCTTCTTGCTTTACTGGGAAGGTCAGTGATGACTTGAGACTGTATAGGGCGCCTTACATAGGAGCCATCACCAAAACCACACTTGTATGCTCATAGTGTATGTTTATTTCTGCTTCTCACTGTGTCCCTCTTGGGCGCTACAGAGTGGAAGTCAACCAAGGCTCTAGACTGCACTAAGGGCCTGTCCATTGCTTGTCAGTGAGCCAGCAACTGAAGCCTGTACTCTAATCCAAATGAAATAGCCAAGGCCATTGCCTGAGCCAAAAATAAAAATACAGCAGGAAGAGAAGCTCTGTAGTGACCTCCATGGGGGCAGTGTCCTTTGGCAGTTTCCTGTGACCTCCCTGTGTGCAGTTTGAGTCTGGAGGGGGGCAAACGAAGCCATCAGGCCTGTCTCTAATTGGTCTCACATCATCAGCATTCCAGAACAGGAAACTGTCTGCAGCCAGAAATTCTTGCTTCTTTGCCATAAGATCTGGGAAGCAAGCCTTCCCCTTGCATGGCTGTAGCTTAGCTAGTTTGTAACAGGTTCTGGTTCATGGATTCAATAGCCATAATAAAACATGTCTGTTCCGTCTGTGATGATAGACCATTAGATTTCTAGATTGTGAGTGTCTCCCTTACTTGCCATGGGCTAAAAAGCTAATTTTTTGATCAAAACTGTTCATAAAACGGGTGCTATTCCAAGGATTACTTCCCAAGGAGCAAAACTTAATTTATATTGCCCCCAAATAGTGGCACCTCTACATTTCTCCCAAAGAAGGGTGCACACAGATAATTAATGCTCTCTAGCACTTCCACAGAAGCAGATCTCTGGCTGCCTCCCTACTCCAGACAGTTGTACTGTGTCCAAAGCTGATCCCACCCTGCCCTGCACCGGGCACCAGTTGCAACTTTGAAACTACACTAACTCATATCATCTTTTTTACAGCTTAACTAATACAAATACGTGAAACTAAAAGGAATGTAGCACAGCCCTTACTGTCCATCTCATTTGGCTTTTCATTTTGAGACTTTACGAGAGGAAATAGCCAGTGCTCTGGAGCATTCACTGCTCTGCACACCTTGGAGCAGAGCATGGTGAGAGGGGAGTATAGGTACCCAGAATAGCTTCTACTGCCCCCACCCAGTGTACAGGTGGAAGACACTTTAGATATCATGGAATCCAAGTTCTGCAGAGAATAAGGCTCAAAGGCAAAGCAACTTGCCTAGTGTCCTGTGAGGTGAGCGCCAAGCTGAGCTGAGAAATCAGGACCCCCTCTGCAGTAGCAGCCTCATGAGGGCTCTGCTGCTGCCATGACATGCCCTGAAGCAACTTCACAGTTTACAAAAGCAATCTATCTTAGTAAGTACATGCAAGAAAAAAATGCCATTGATTTCCCAGATGATCTAGGTAAGACATGAAGGTATAGAAAGGCCACAGAGGGGGCTGGAGAGATGGCTCAGCGGTTAAGAGCACCGTCTGCTCTTCCAGAGGACCCGTGTTCGATTCCCAGCACCCACATGGCAGCTCACAACTGTCTGTAGTTTCAGTTCCAGGCAAACACCAAGTGAAATAAATAAATAAATAAAAGTGTTTTTGTTTTTTTTTTTTTTTTAAAAAAAAAAAAGAAAGGCCACAGAGAACTCACCCAGAAAATCTGATCCAAAAACTAATAAATGCAAACAAGAGCAGCCAAACAGGATGGCTCTAGAGTAGAGCTGAAAAGCCACTGTGGGTTGATAAAAAGTTGACTTACAAAGTGACGTATAGTGTTCTATGATAGGTGTTGATACCCATCTTGGTTTGATTTTACTTTGGGAAAGTCTTACACCCTTCTTGCCTGAGCCTCCCTTGACTTTTCTCTTTTCAGAGCTGAGAATCAAACCTAGGGTCTTGTTGGACATGCTATCCAGCACTGAGCTACATCCAAACTCCTTGATGTCCTAAATGATGTTCTACATCACTTCAGAAATGACCAGATAATTCATATTTGTTTGTTCAGGCCTTTTTTATCACGGGCTTTGTTGGAAGTGAATTGTTTTGAGAAGGACATGGGTAAGAGCACTGAGCTGGACCTTGTGTGTTGGCAGAGTGTGAGCCAGTAGGCCGGAGAGAGGGGGCTGGAGGGAGGGGTGCTGTCTGAGCCACTGGGTGCTCCTCTGTGATTTTGTTACATGACAGTTAGGTCAATGCTCTTTAGCAGGTATTATTTTGACCCCCACAGATATTTTTCACACCTCTGTGGTTGGGGGAGGGTGCTCTGAGGCCACGTGCACTCCTAAGCATCCTACAGTAAGAAGACAGTCTATTGCACTGAAGAAAATCCCACCCAAAATGTCAGTGGTGCTGAAGTTGAGACTCTTAGATTAACGAAGCAGTGGACGCACATATGAAAAAGAAATGCGTGCCTTTGGTCAATAGCAAGCGCTGTGCCCACAGTCGCATTCCATGGGACACTTTGTTTTCAGTGGCTACTGCAGTAGCCAGAGAGTTGTTGCTTGACAGGGAGAATCGGACATGAAGACATTGGCCTTCATCTGATGTGGGACTTTTCCCTTCTGTTACCTGTCATGGCTCTCAGTAAGTGATGATTACAATAACAGACTCCTGAGAAGTTGGGTAGGGTGAATCTTACTTTTTAAGTGGAGAAGTATTTGTGAAGGTACATATGTACATGGTATATGTGAGGGTCAGGTCAACCTCATAGATCATTCCTCAGTCACCCACTTTCTTTTTTTGAGACATGGTCTGTCACTGTGGCCTAGTACTTACCAATTTGTCTGGACTGGCTGATCTGTTAGCCTCAGGGATCTTCTGGTCTCTGCCTCCCCTGGGATCACAGGCTTGGGCTGCCATGTGAGCACTAGAAATCAACTGTGGCTCTCAGCACAGAGGCAGAGGCTGTACACACTTGACATACTGAGCCATCCTCCAGGCTCCTGAGTCCCATTTAAAATTGTTAAGAAGAGCTGACATGTAGGAGCCAAGCATCTTTTCCAGTGCAACTTCCCTTTAGTAGAGCCCCATTCACAAAGACAAGAAGAGCTGGCTGTTACACCTGAGTGCTGTACTGTCCTGTGCGCACACTTTATTACAACGACAGGTGTCTCTTTCTCTTTTTTCCAACCATTTTGTTGTTTGTTTGTTTGTTTGTGTGTTTGAGATAGAGTCTCACTGTGTAACTCTAGCCGGCTTGGAATTCCCTGTATAAACCAGGTTGGCCTCAGACTCAGAGACCCACCTGCCTCTGCCTCCCAAGTGCCAGGGTTAAAGATGGTGCCACATGCCTGGCCTGCCAGTATCCTTGAGAGGGAAAGCAGGGAGCTCGGTACAAGGAAGCTAACAAGTGATTGTCTGAATCTGAGGATGCCATTGATCCATGGCTCCATACCACAGTTGAAAAGTGCCTCCAGGGTTACAAATTGTTAGAAAATACGACTTGCTTTGGTTCTGTTTTGAACTCATTAGTTTCTTTATCTCATACTTTTTTCAGTTATTGACCTTTGGCTAGGCCAGGCAGGTGCACTGGTCCCCCCATCACTCTGTGGGTGTTTTTTTTTTTTTTCACCAGAGATTTCTGATAAGACTCAATCTTTTCCCTCACTGCATGCCTAGTATCAGCAGAGATAAGGGAGTGGCACTAGGGAACAGGGTGTTTTCTCCTTATCAGTCACCGCCTTAGAGCCACGCCCCTAGGTGTCTAAATCTACACTAGCTCTGGAGGAAACTTATTTGATAAAGCTACCATTAGTGTCATTTAATGATAGGCATCCAGAGGTGACCCAGTGAGGACAAAGCCGCTGCCACTAGAGCTTAGCTAACCCAGACAGAGGCGCTAGGAGACCTGGCTCTGACCTTCATCCTGACTGACAGGAGCCGAGGGATTGAGAAAGGGAGAGCATAGAGGTGACCCAGCTGTGTACAGCACAGCCAGTATCCAGGAGGCAAGCATCAGCGTCACCTGTGAGAGACCAGAGTATCACTTCAGTTTGTAAGGTCCTTCCACCTGTATTTGCTCTTTGTCATCTCACAGCATCCCAATGGTTAGGAAGAAGCCATGGTCAGCAGCACTAGAGAGAAGGAAACTGACATATGAAGAAAGGGACAGTCCACTTAGCTACATTAGTGGCTTGACTCCGTATCCTGCCTCAAAACTCTGCGTCCCCTGCTGGTAGTGTAGATACCTGCTCAGGGAGCCAGTGGTGTGGCCACCAGTGGGACCATTGGCTGGTGGCAGTAGCTCTGGCTCCAGTGACAACTCTGTCTCTCTGTGATGATGCTAAGCCCTTTGGGAAGCTTAGCTTGCTGCTCTGTGAAGTGAGAGGCTTAATATGGATATCTTGGCCACACAGAGAAGTCAGGCTACAGAAATGCCTCACAGAAATGCCTGAAGGGCACAGCTTATCCTGTGCCAGGAACTGCAGGACACTTTGCCCATGATCTCATTCAAGGTCTGCAGCGTCCAGGTGTGATGTCTGCTCATGTTATCTTCACTAAGCCAATGAAGATGCTGACGCTCACCAGGTTAGGTCACTAGCTCCAGGGCACCATCTAGTCCTCTTGGATAGCATACCAGATACCACAGGCTGGGTGACTCAGAGATGTGTTTCTCACAGCTCTAGGAGCTAGGAGATGCAGAGCAGGGTGCTAGCAGGATTGCTTTGGATAAGGGTTTTCATACTGGCTCTCTGATGTCTTCACATAATGCACACGGAAAAGAAATATTAAGATGCTGAGAGGTTGGTTCTTATGTTGAGGACAGTACGCCAACTGGAGCAGAGACACACCCTTACCTTAATTAATTCCTTAGCACTGCCCAAATACCCTGTCACTAATAGCAGTCACCTTGGGGACTTGAACTTCTTTATGGGAACTCGAGGGGACACACAGAGAAGCAATTTGCAGTTCCTCTGTTCTCTTGGTAGCCGTGGTCCTCTTAGATGGGAGAGCTGAGCTAGGAGCAAGTACTGCTCAGGGGTAGGAAGCCTCTGTTGGCCAGCTGTTCGATAGAACCTTGCCCAACAATCCCAAGTCAATGTCTCTACAGGACGTAGCTGGGTCAGTGGGAAGATGCACCTTGAGCCAAGCCACTGAGTCCTGCATGGTAGCACTAGAAATAAGACATTGGCACATTAGGGAATTGTGTCCCGAGACACCCTGTACCCAAGACAGGCCCAAGGTGAACCCTGAAGACAGCTTCATGTGACACTGGTCCAGTGATGGATAAGCTCCTGTAGGCAACTCCCTGGGCTCCCAGGGTGAGGAGAAAGTCTCCTTTCAGAGCTCATGTGTGGCAGGCTGAGAGCTCCATGCACGTGAGCAGGTCATTGGCTGTAGCAGCCAAGGTCATTAGTCATTACTGAGAACTTCACAGTGAAAACAAGCTGCACAGGCAGACTCCTGTGCAGACTCCAGCAGGCCAGACAAGCAGCTAGTCATCTGCCGGGAATGTCTCCTCTCCACACACTGCCAAATCTGTGCTGGCGCTGAGAGAATGTTCTTTCCCACTCTTTACTCTTCCTGTTCACACTTAGTCACACAGGTAGACCTAGAAAGATAGGAGGGTTTTCCTAATTTAAAAAGTACACAGAGTAACAGGCCCTAGGAGATCATTCAGAGAATGAAAATGTGCCATTGTACCTTCCCAAACTCCCATAAAGGCGGCGAGTTAAGAGGCCTGAAGTAGAAAGCTATGCCCTGGCACACAGTGCAGGGTTGTCGAGGCCTGCTGAGGGTGCCTGCTGCCCAAGCAGTGGGCCACATTTTCTGTCATCCACCCTAGACTTTCTACTCTTCTTTCTTTTTCTTAATATTTATTTTTAATTATTTCATGCAATTTGGTGTTTTGACTGCATGTATAACTGTGTAAGGGTGTCAGATCTTGGAATTACAGACAGTTGTTAGCTGCCATGTGGATGCTGGGAATTGAACTCAGGTCCTCCGGAAGAACAGTCTTAACCACTGAGCCATCTCTCCAGCCCCTCTACTCTTCTTTCTTTGTGGAGAGGGAACTGGCATACAGAGCCTCCTCTGCTGCTGCCTGTTGTCACTGTTATCAGTGACTGAGTCACTGCTGACTCCCCTTTACCAAGCCGATATCTCATGATGCTGGCTCTGATCACAGGAGAATTATGTCCTAGTGAGACTTAACACTGGGCCTTTTGAAATCAGGCGCAGCCCGTGTCTCTCAGTTATGCCTCTTCCCAGGGACAGAGATGTCCAGAGGAACAGAGTGCCCTGGGCTTCTCTGAGGTCCCAAAGGCTGCTGTGCTTTGCTGTTGCTAATCTTCTCCAACCTTGGTTCTTGTAGGTGTGAAAGCTGTGGCTCTGTCTTCCATTCCGAGTGCAAAGAAAAGTCTGTCCCCTGCCCACGGTGTGTCCGCCGGGAGCTGCAGAAGAAGCAGAAGTCCTTCTGGCGGCAGCTGAACGTGGACGAAAGCCTGGAGGAAGCATGCACCATGTTCGAGCTGTCCTACCAGAACACTTGACTGCAGGCCAGGCTGCACTCACTCACAACCACCCAAGGGGCCACCCATGCCCATGCAGATGAGGCTGTTTCTTCTTCAGCTAGATGTAGATATATTATTTATTTATATTATACACACCTATACGTCCTGTACGTATGCTTTGTATAACCCATTGTTCAAGAAGTCCACAGAGATCCTGTGGCTGAACTCCTACCAGATAGCTGAGTTACACCTGGCCATGAAATCCAGCTGCTTGCTCACAGCAGCTGTGATATACACACATTGCTCTGTAGTTCAGACCCCTATACTCACACTGGCTCTAAGGGCCAGTCTACTACACAGGCATCCAAGGAAGCATCTCCCACTGTAGAGCTCTGGGTTCTTTTAGCCTCTGCTGGGGAAAGTGAGGTAGATAGAGACCATTGTCATCTGCTTCACAAGGAAGTCTCCAAAACCCAAGAATACTTCTGGATCCTTCCAGGCACCAGAGTCCTTGTCAGAGATGGGAACAGTGAAGCAGAGCCACACAGCAGAAACCCAGAGCATCCCTCCCTCCAACAGAAAGCATGAGGAGCAGGGTTCCCTGGGTTAAGCTGATCTCTGACAGTGACTACAGAGGGACCTCAGTGGCCAGTCACCACATATCCTCCATCTGTGTGCTGGTGCGAAGCCCAGCCACAGAGTGTGCATGGGTGTCCTGAGAGCAGATTGCCAAGCTTGGCATGGAGGATATTTGTTGCTTTTTCATAGTGCTGACCAGGAGGAAATGTCCCAGGACTGTCCTCAAGCATATCAGTGCATAGCCTGCTAGGTAGCGTATGCCACACACATCTTGGGGGACATGATGTTTGCTTACCTGGAGTCCTCCATAGGCAGTGCCCACCTGTCATTTTGAATGTTTTATTTCTCATTGTCCTTCATAGCACTTTTGATCCTATCAGTCCATGTCACTACTCTTGCTTTTGTATTCTAGGTGTTGTGTTTGTTTGGGGTGAGGGCATATTTTAAGACAGGTTCTTGCTATATATCCCTGGCTGGCCTCGAACTTGTGATCTGCTGCCTCATCCTTCAAATACTGGGATTACAGGTGTGTACCACCATACCTGCCCTGGATTTACTTGTTTTTAATTATTTAAAAATTATTTAAAATTTAAAATTATATAATTATTAAAGAGTAACATTTTGAAAAAAATATCAACCTAAATTATTAAGAAAATATCAAACAAATAGAATTCATGAATGTAATATTATTGAGATAAGTAGATATATACATACGTAATTACCACCTTACAGTAACACAGAAAGTAAATGCTGTAATAGGAGTGAGAAATGAATCACTTTGCTCTTTGGAAGATCATGTTCTTCCAGTGCGATCCCCTGTGTGAGAGCCTGTGTACTTGTCATTGGGACCAAGATGGCTGGTAGAATGGCACTGGGAACCTGATGGCCAGCATTCCTGCTGCCTTAACACAAGGACGTAATTTGTGTGTATGTCTTTCCCGTTGAGCTGATGCTGCCCTGCTTCCTTCCGTCCTTTCGACTCTTCACTGCTGTTCAGATCTTGGGGGGGACACTGTCTCACAAAGTTGTGTCTGTTTCATTTCCATGTTGATCCCTGCAGGCACCAGTTCTTGATACTCTGTCCACTAAGAGGCAGTCAGCTGACTTGTGCAGCTAGAGGTGAGCATTTCACCTCTCAGCCCACACCATTTCCTTTGGCACCAGACCACACAGTTCAGCACTACGCATGCATTTTTTTTCCTGGCTACCTGGAAACTATAACCAAGGCATGAAACTTGGTAAAAGGTCAGGGCCCTCTTTACAGGCCACCTCATGGTGCCTTTTTTAAACTCTTGGAAAAGATTGACACCCCTCCCTCCCTGGAGTGGTAGCGAATGTTACACACAAAAGACCAGGGTGGGAAGTCTCCAACACTTGGCAAATAGGCAAACAAAAGTGAGAACCTCCCTCCTCCTCCCCTTCGTGAAATACAGTATTTATATTTTCCAGCCTCGGAGAAGAGAGCAGAACATGATCTTTCACAGGAGAGTTATAGACCTGCTTATTATGAAACAGATGTGCTCCTGTGGCACAGTGCCTTCTCTTTCCAGCCCAAATCCCCGTCTCTGCAGCTTAGCCTTTGGCTTTGCTGTAATTGATGTATCTGTGATTCTGTCAGGGAGGCTGTTCCCAGCACACTGAGCATGGAGACCTGAAGAGCAGAGCCACACCTCCCCACCACCACACACACAGGTTTGCCCTGTGTACAGAACTCACAGGTACCCAAGGTCAGACCTGCTCAAAGTCAAGGGTAAAATCTGAATCCCTGCCCAAGACACCTGAGTTGTCCCCATCAAGGGCCTTGCTGTGTGTGAGCAGACTTTGGGAGCTCCTTAGAACTTTCCCTGGACATTGCTTTTTGCTTACTTTTAAAGGGGATAAATGCTCTGTCATCAACTATCCAGAACTGGAGCCATGTCCCCAATGCTTCTTTTTTCTCTCTGTTGTATGTCCCTGATAGCCTGGTCCATGCCAGCCCTGCGCTCAGAACAACCATCTCTACCACCACCACCAAAATCTGATAGGACACAGTGGAGCCAGCTTAGGAGTTAGGTCTACCATGAAAATTCAAAATTGCTATTTTCAGCCCAGAATGCCATAGAGTGCATGAAGGCCCTCACTGTTTTCAGATCTAACAAATGACTTGGTGCAGTGTTAGGTAATTGTTCTACTGCTTAGAAACCACCGAAACAAAAGCAGGCCTGTGGATTCCCACCTCCTTTTTCATCTCAGTAAATATCCTACACGTAAGGCATAATGGAAAATGGCCCATTAATCTCCTGGAGCCGGCAGGGGAGTCCAGGGAACTGCTTTTCACTAAACAGCCCATTCCCTGGTGTAGCACAAGAATTCCCTCCTGCTCATGCCAGAAACTCATGTGTGACAGCATCCAGCCTGGGGGAAGTATTGGCACCCAATCCCAACGTCAAGAAGCCAGTTCCTAAAATAGACCTGTTTTCACTGCTGCAGTAAGGCCGCAGCGTGCTCCAGAGGCGCTCAGCTGTGATGGGGGCCCAGTTCTTTCCAGGGCTGCCTCTTCCCAAAGTCGAAAGCAGCTTCATATGAAAACCATGGAAACTCTCTGCTCTCCCCTTAACTTTATGTGCTGAATAAAGGCCATCTTCTAGGAGCCTTCACATTTGATGAGCTGAGAGGTAACCGCTTCTTAATTCTTCTATAATGGGCCTCTACTAAAAAAAGAATACGACTGTAGTGCCTTGGGATTTGCAGGTTCTAGTACAGTCCTGAGATAACCCAGTGTTGATTCTTCTCAGCTGCCCCAAATCAAAGGTGTCTCTGTCTCTTGGTCACTGGATGAGTTACAGTGTACCCTCTGGTGAGTCTGGCCTCCATCTCCACTTGCCATGCATGCACACTGAATGTGAGCACCCATAGGTTTCTTTAGGAGACTTGGTTTCCAGGCCTGCAAGTTCATTCTCTATTGGTGGACCAGAAAACACCATAGACTACCTATTAGAGCAGGACCACAGTGACTCCACACACACTGAGCACCAACTACAAACGGCTGCCATGGAGGAAGTGGAGACACATTCTACTGCTCATTCAGGGGACAGCCCTGCCACCTTCACCCTGAAGATTAGCTCCTCTGTCACCTCCCAGACTTTCTTTGAATCTCTAGATTAAGAACCATCTTTGACCCTTTGTTGAAATACTGCCTGGTTCCAACAGACTTTTTCATTTTCTTCTCATGATAAATGGAGATATGTGCCATTTAATTTGGGGCGTTTTCTTTACTGCTTTTCATCTTCTGAAATACTGTGGAGAAGTCAGGAATTTCAGACAGTAGGGAAAGAAGCTGGCACTGTCCTCTGACATGTCCAGCTGGCATGGCTGGAGCTACCGACCTCCTTATCCTCTCCTTGGTGCCAATTTGTTGATCATGGGCGTCAGGAACTGGGGTCACTGCCTGACCCCAGGTTACTACCATCTACGTGAAGAACCCCCTGGGCTAACCCAACTCCTGCTGTTCTCTGTCACAGGGACAGCGTCTAACAGTCTCAGCAGCTAGCAGTTTCTTTCTGTAGACAATTCTCTCCCTTCTTTGGATTTAGTACTCTCAGACTTGAATTTCTTTCTAGTAGGTTTTGGTGGGTACAGGGCTGAGGTAAAAACTCTGCCACTGTAAAATGTGGTCAAAATCGAAAGCATGGAACATCTCCCTGCCCGACTGCACTTGTCAGAGGTTTTTTAACTTACGATGGGTTCCTGGTGATCATGACATGGAGCCCTGGCAAGGGAGACACTGCTACTCTGCCTAGGTCCCTCTGTGACAGAAGAGGCCACCGTCTGCTCATCTTTTTAGAAAGCCCCTTAGTGAAGCCAATTATTTCCCAGACCAGATGAATAAGACACTTGTCCACAGTTGTGTCCTTCCTCTCGCTGGCCATGGAAGCTGCAGACCAGCCCTGTCCCCTCCCTTGACTCCCTTGCCTTTCGTCCTCAGCCCTGGTCCAGATTTGGGCCTCTAACTACTAAGACCTCGTAGAGCACTGGCCTATGGCTTTTCTGCCCCACTGTGTCTTCCCTTATAGGAGTGCCTTAGTCTAGTGTAGTCTGACCCACTTGAAGCCTCCCAGCCCTTCAGCTAACCATGGATCCCTTCGCTCTTCCTGCTGGCTGCTCTTCAGTGCACAGTGCACCTGGAGCCTATGTATTCCACCTTTGCTTAACCTGGTGCCTTAACTTCACAAGTAAAGGGATTCACATTGCTGACATGCTATTTGAGTGGACCATCGGTGCCATTGGCACTTATACCAGGAAATACAAAAGACATGATCACACAGTGTTTTGACCGTATTTTATGTTTCTTAGCCACTCTGTTTGCTTGCTTTCATTAACCAAACTCAGGGGAACGTCATGTCACCATGGTGAAGAGAGAAACTACCCATAATTGAATATGTAAAGTCTACAAACTTACTTTTCATTAAGTTCAAAAGTGACACCAACACAAAGATCTTCCTTTTCCTTTATTATATAAAGATTCTCCTTTTTCGCCTTGGGAAGCGGGAAGCCTCTGGGATGCATGTTGAAGACCATGCCCCTGTGTGCAGCCTGGGTGGACGGTACATTGAGCCATCAACGCAGGCTTTGCTGTTGGAGTGTTCTGCCTTTGGTTGGCTGTCAGGCTCCTGCTGTAAACAGTTACTCAATGTCTCTAGGGAATAGTAAAAGGAGGAGAATGCCAGGGCTGCAGGTGAAGAACACAGTGTGGTGATGCAGAAGGTTTCTGAACAGCTTGTTCTCAGGCCCTGGATCAGATCCGCATCATTTCCCCTCATTCCTGCTCATGCGGTACAGAATCAATTAGGATTCTGTGTTTAGCTGGTCCATCACTCTGTGTTAGTTATTTGTAATAGCTAATATGCTAATTCATGCATTCTTTGTTGTCTGGACTTTATTGCCTTTCAGTTTTTGTTAATTTATCTATATTTTTGTTTACATTATTTTTTAAGATAGTAACTGTAATAGTATAAAATTGAAATTGTGCTGTTGACGGGATATCTCATTTTTTACAGTTATCTGTCACATAATTTAAGTGCACCCATCCCAAATTGTATAAAATTCTCTCAATAAACGACAATGAAAGTGCTTTCTCTAATGTCAGATTCATTGAAATGCTGAGGGTTTTTTTTTTTTTAGGAAACAGGGAGGTGAGCCCTAGTCATTTATGCAAAATCAAGATTTGAGGTTTATTGAAAGTAGGGTGTATACTTTTAGGAGGGGGAGATAAAGCTTTTTTATTTTATCTTATGTGTTTTGCTTGTGTTTTGTGTGCTATATTTGCGCTTGGTGCTCAAAGAATTCAGAAGAGAGCATTGAGTCTCCTAGAACTGGATTCACAGATGGTTGTGAGCCACCATGTGGTTGCTAGGATCCGAACCTCAGTCCTCTAGAAGAACAGCAAGGGCTCTAACTGCTAAGTCATCTCTCCTGCCCCACTCGCTGTTTTAAATATCTCTTACATCTAAATTTTTAAATTAAAAAATCTAAATTTTCTGTGGTATTCTCAGCCTTTAGTTTGCTTTCTGTAGATGTGCTGTACATCATAACAAAGCATCTTCCATAGATGCTGCACACCGTGACAAAGCATCTTGGGGAAGAAGGATTTTACAGGTCAATCTAATCTAGACATCCAGGCAGTTCCTTAATTTAGGCTTCCACCCCAGGTGACTCTTGGCTGTGTCAAATTGACAATGAAAACTAGATAGGATAATGTTATATCATGTGAAAGATACAACATCCTGGGTTTTCTTTGCTGAACTAAAGCAGTTCTGGGACAGATGTCCCGAGGTGATGTGCTGAATGCCCTTCCCCAGGCACCCGGTCAGTTCTCATAGCCCGTCCCTCCATCACTCCATATATGAAGCATAAGGAAAAGGCTGGGTGGGACTGAGGGCCCCACTCTAGGAGTTAAGAAAATAAAGATCCGGGCTTGATGGCACATGCCTTTAATCGTAGCACTCAGGAGATAGAGGCAGGCTACTCTCTGTGAGTTTAAAGCCAACCTGGTCTACATAACTAGTTCTGGGAACAATCAGGGCTACATAAGTAGACCCTGTCTCAAAAAGGGAGGAAGGAAGGAAAATAGAAAGCAGGTGTCTATGCTGTCACGTAGCCTTTGAGAGTTGAGAATTTATTAAAAATAGGCAACTGCCTTCTGCCTAGGCTGGCCTTTGCCCCTCTGCCAAAAAGCCCCAAGGGTGTAACAACTGTCTCCTTGGAACCTTTCCAAAGCACCATTGAGTCTCACTTTCCCAAAGAAAGACATTGAAAAGAGACTAGCAAAGGCATTTCTGGCTAAACATTTGCCAAGGGTGAACCCTGAGCCTTACTCCCTAGACACACCCAATCTCGTGCCCTGCCCTGCCTGTCCACACAGGAAACCAGCCCAGCCCACACTCTGCTCCGGGAGTAAGTGGACTTCATCCTCACACCAGACCTGCTACAATCTGTAACAGAAGGAAACCAGTTAATGTTTCACTTGGTGAAACTACACACATAATGAAGCCAAGCCGTATGCAGCTGGTCACAGTTGGAGGCCACTATGTCTGAGGAACTAAAGAATGCTCGCGCACTTTCAGAGAGAGGGTGCCAATGCCATCAGGGGCTAGAAGATCACTGACATCTCGTCATCTCCTCTACTCAAAAGACACAATTTGGTTTTTCCCTTGTGTTCTTTTGGTATTTTATTTTATTTTATTTTATTTTATTTTATTTTATTTTATTTTATTTTATTTTATTTTGAGACAGGGTTTCTCTTTGTAACAACCCTGGCTGTCCTAGAACTCACTTTGTAGACCCGGTTAGCTTCTAACTCACTGAGATCCGCTTGCCTCTGCCTCCTGAGTGCTGGGATTAGAGGCGTGAGCCACAGGCCCGGCTTTTCCTTGTGTTCTTCTGTCTTTTTATGGTGACTCAAAAGGGGCTGCAGACTGATTCCCACATTAAAACACAAAGAGCAAAGGGCCAAGTCATGTCACAGACACTTGGACCTGAGGAGGAGGAGGATTTTAAAGCTGTGTGAGTGTGGGCTGGGGTGGAGCACTTAGCTAGAATGTATAGTCTCCTGGATTTGATCCCCAGTACCACAAAAAGTAAAGAAAGGGCCTTTTGAGTGAGTCTGATGTATTCTGAAAGTTATGAACCACTAGCCTAGGGACTGCTTGAGCTACAGAGCGAGTTCAAGGCCAACAACGGCAACTTAATGAGATTCTGTCTCAAAATAAAATTTTAAAGCAGGGGCTTGGGGACTTAGCTCAGTGGTAAAGCACTGCCTACCCAGTGTGTGCCAGGCCTCTGTTCAAACCCACTCTGAGGATAAAGGGAGAGCAGTGTAGAAGCAGATGTTACCATTACTAGCATAGTGGTCCACAGTTACACTGTCACTGCCTGTGAAGGGGCAACAGGGCTTTGTTGTTTCCTCTTCTAACACACAAGACAGAGTTTGGGCCCTTGATGCCTCCTAACAGTAATGATTTTCATAAAAGCCTCAGAAAAAAAATCACCTTTACACCTCCTTTATTTCCTTCCAGGGTGTGGTTAGATTTTGCTTATCTAGTACATGTCACCTGCAGAGGTCAAGAACAGCTGTGGCACGCCTGGAGGTGCTAAGCTAACCACAGAGGGAGCTGCCTAGGCTACCCTTCACTGAGATGCCCGTATGTGGGCGTCTGATCCCACTTCAATCCTGAGCATGGGTGGTGGTGTTTAAAATGAGAGATCATCAGGTGGTTTTGCTTGTTTAATTTGTTTTGTTTCTCAGAATGGTGTGGTTCAAGAAATTCAGGAGATCTTAACTTGGGTCCAGATTTTATTTGATTCTGAGAGAGAACCAGTCTTTCAAAAAAAAAAAAAAAAAAAAAACCAAATCATTTCAGTCCAGACCCCTGTTGGATTTTCAAATGCCAACTACAGATGCATAGAAACTGGAAAGAAAGGAGTTGTAGCCATCTCTCCCCTTGATGAAGTCAGACATCCACCTCATGACAGCATTGATGGAACACCCAGAGACTTCCGCTGATGGACGAGTTCAGAGTCTCTAGCCCAAGGTGTGATGCTCTTCATGCTCTCAGGGAAACCAACGGCAACTGGGAACGCTTAATGCAACCAGAAATGACTTGGGCCTTTCCTGTAGTCTCCCAAAGCAGCATTATTAGAAGCTGTATTCCTGATTATGGAGGGGAAAAAAAAAGTCAATTTCTTTTCATCATTGCATTAAATTCTGGCAAGGATAGAAGACAATGCAGGTATCTAATACAAGATACCCAGGAAGCACAAACAAGACACACCCTCATTTGCATCTGTTCCTTCATAGCCTGACCAAAAAGGTCCAGCTAGGCAAACAAATGGTTCTCATAGAAGTTCATTCTCATATAGAAGTTCTAATTTATGTGCGCTGACATCAGAGTTACCTGGGCAATAGAGAAATTCATTATTCCCCACCTTTGTTCTGTATCTCTCCATTAAGAACTATTGGCTTTAAACAAATCAGCCAGAGTTCATGAGTTCATACACTATTTCAGATCCTGCCATGCAACTCCAGGCAGCTGTTATGTTGGTCCAGGGAAAATTCCTCCAGCCTTTGTCCAGACTCCCCCAATATGGTCTGTTGTTCAGTGGCTGAGGAGCTATTAGCACAGTAATTTTTCCAAATGAACATTGAGCTAAATTATCTCAAAGGTATAAAGGAACATCTCTCGGTGTGTTATGGAAAATTGCCTCCCAAATTACAAGACTATACAAAGCACATATTAATTCTGGGCCCAAGGACATCCAAATTGCCTTAGATTTGTGCTGCATTGTGGTAACACTCTCTTAATAATGTCGGGCTCGGAGGATATCACAAGGTACATGCTGTTATGAAAATAAACTAGAATTTCTCTCCATTAGGATCACTCTACACACACCCAGGCCTAGCTAGAGGCTTTGTGCTCTGAAATTCAAGTCTTTTGAAGAGGAAATAAATTCTAATTGCAGAGGCAGAGAGCAAATTTGAATTCTAAACTGGGTCGACCTCCCCAAATGGCTTCCTCTCTGCTGCCCATGAGTGAAGCAGTTGATGGTAGTCATGATGTCCAGAGGAGATGCCCAGCTTTAGACATCTCAGAAGTAATTTCTTGCACATTCAAGACCACAATGAAGAGGGAAAGAGAGGCTTGGTTCTGGAAGACAGTGTCCAGTACCAGTGTGTGCAGTGAACGTGTGTCAGTATGTAGCTGCAGACCAGAGAAAGCCCTGGAAAAGAGCCCTTCCCAGTCACCCCCATACTTTTTCCTCAGGGCACTCAGGTCACATACCATGTCATCAAGGGTATGTTCAATGATGATTTTTATTTTTAAAAAATTTCCCAGTGATGGGATCAGCCCCAGGTACCCACCAGGCAAGAGCTCTTCAGTTGAGCTGACTTCTAGCTCTTCCCTCCCCTTTAAAAAGAAAAAATCAAATATTCCAGATAAAATCCTAGCCAGGATATTTTATCCCACATGCCTTAGTGCACATCAAAGATGTCGTTGACACAGGCAGCTTCAGTGCTGTTCCACACTCGGCAAAATTAACACTAATTCCTGGTTTACCAGGTCAGTTTCAAATCAAATTTAAGTGTCTCACAAACATACTTTCTGATTTTGTTTGAATAGCTAGTCTTTTAAATAAGAAAAATGATGGGGCTAGAGAGATGGTTCAGTGGGTAAGAACCCTTGCTGTGTGACCTCAAGAACTTGAGTTCAGATCCCCAGTACCCAGGTAAGAACTTCAGGCCATATGTTCCTGTAACCAAGAGGCAGAGATGAGCAACCTTCTGAGGTTTGCCAGCCACCAAGCTGGCAGAGGTTCAGTGAGAGACCCTACCTCAAGCTCTGGTTCAGTGAGAGACCATACCTCAAGCTCTGGTTCAGTGAGAGACACTACCTCAAGGGGATAACAGTAGGAAAGTATAGCTAGAAACATCCTTCTCTGGCCTCCACACACATGCATGGGTTGGACCCACCCTGTGCACACACATATGCACAGACATGCAGCACACATATCCACACACACAAGAAAGAAGGAAGAGAAAGAAAAAGAGCTTTCCTGGCTCTTCTAAAATGGAAAGGCCTAGCCCTACCCCAACTTGCTATGGATTCCTGGTAGTCCAGACAGTCAAGGTTCCCTCCCTTCAGGACTTCAGGAAGGGACCTCAGCCCCAGCTTGGCCTGCAGGAATTTGAATCTTGTGGGAAGTGAGGCAGACATACTGGGTAAGCCTCTGAAGAGGTGGTCCACGACTTACTTCTCACTGGAAGATCACTGATTTATTTTTATTCCTTTGATTCTATCAACCAGGCTGCAAATGGCTTCTTCCTTTAAGTTATCAAGAGCTCATTTCTGGCCCATTGCCTTCCCCCATGTTCTTCAGTTTATTTCCTTCATTTTACTGGGCTGACACATCCAACAGCCACTGCACTGTGAGCCTTGCCAAGGTACCATCCCCAAAGTGTTCTTAGAAAGCTGTACTGGGGCAAGAAGAAATTTCCCTCACCTGAGACCCTGCCCCTTAGCAGCCTGCAGAACTGAAACTGTGGTAAAAAAAAAATAAAATAAAATAAAATAAAAATAACTGGACTGATTGACATAGTCTGCCCAGGAATTTGGATGAGATCCTACAGAGCTAAGCCAGAGAAGAACCAGGACCCTGTTTGTTACCTAGTATTCTGTTGACCCCCAAGGTATTAGCTCTGGAATCCTTGTAGGCAGATTTCTTCACCCCTGGTATGTCACTACTGGGTTTCCAACCAAGACAAAGGATACAAATGTTCTTTCTTCACCTCTCCTACTGAGTGAGGATTTCAGGTTAAACTACCAGGAAAAAAGATGTTTAAGACAGAATCTCAACTAATCTTCAGCCTCAAACTTTCTTTGTTTCTTAAGGATGACCACCTCAAACTTTTGATCCCATGGGCAGGAGAGATGGCTCAGCAGAGCACCTGGATTTAATTCCCAGCACCACAAGACAACTCAAAAATGTTTGTAACCCCAAGGTCTGACACACTCACATAGACATACATACAGGAAAAAAAAAACACCAATGTACATAAAATAAAAGTAAATAAATTATTAGAACAAACAAACAAAAACTTCTGATCCTTCTCCCATCACCCCCCAAGTCTGGGACTGTAAGCATGAGCCATCATGCCGGATTTATTCAATGCTGGGAAATGAACCCAGGCCTTTGTAATCGCTATGGTAGCACTCTAGCCATGAAGGTACACCCCAGCCCCTAAGAGTTAGAAACTATTAAAGTGAGATTAAAAAACACAAAAATCTGTGCAAGAAGATATCCCTCTGTAGCAGAAGTGGAAATGTTTTTTAGACTATGGCATTGTTTGCCCTGTGGTTAGACACATAACTGATTTTTTTCATCAGATATAAATGGAGGTTTGATTAAGATTGTTCTTTATAATAGACAGGAACCTATGATTATCTATCATTAAAGTCAAAATGTTTTAACTTTAATTTGCTTTTAATAAAACTCCTTATCTCAAGTCGCAAGAAGACAGGTAATAGGAGGGCTAGAATTCCCTACTAGGTTGTGAAGCCTGTACCATAGGCATTCTCAGAGGTCCCCAGACCAACAGCATGAGTCAGCTGGGAACATGCTGGAAACTGCATTCTTAGGCCTCCTATAGACTCATGCTCTGAGATACTCCAGATGTGAGCCCTGAGATCTGGCATCTGTGTGTTAGTGCCTGCCCACCCAATCATTGTGATACTGAGCCCCACTGTGGTGACAAATTTTGATTGTCACTTTGACCGGATTGGAAAATGTCTACAAGATTAGTAAAAGATACTTCTGAATGTATCTGTAACTGGGTTTCCAGAGATTAGTTACCAAGGGAGGGGCATTGTGGCCTCATCCCATAGGCTGAGGGTCTAGACGAAGCAAAAGTGGAATCAAGAGAAAGCCTGATAGCATGAAGATCCCCTCCCACTTGATCTGACTCAAGTGCCTTGGCCCCTGCCTCAACTCCGATGGAGCCTCCTGTATGCCAAATGCTCTGTCAGATGCTGAGGATGCAATGATAAAGATATAGCCTGTCCATTAGAGTGTATACTAGACCAGAGAGAGCCAACCCATACACAAGCAGAGCAATGTTCTCTGTGTCCTTGCTGTGTGGACAGCATCCTTCGGGAGCTGAAAGGTCAAGTTCCGAGTCCAGCTGTTTCTGTGCTTTCACACTGGGTATCTTGGTAGGTTCTCTAACCTCAGGTGCTCGGGAAACTTCATGTAACCCAGGCCTCTTGTTCTGTAGAAATAGCAGGGGCTATGAAGCTATTCTGAGATGGATGGGAGATGATGCACCTACGGTGCACTTAGCGCTGGTGACACAGGAAAGGAACAGCAGCTGTCGGGCTGCTGACCGAAAGCTGCAGAGAAGGCATGAGAGAGTGTGTTTTCATTTTCTTCAACCACAAAACACTTCCGGGGGAGAGGAGACACATTGGAAGCTGCCGTGGGAAGACAACCCACCATGTGGAAAGTTAGGTGGTGGGGAACTAGAGCTAGGTGGCTCTTGCAGGGTCCTGGTGTCCTTTTTGAGTCCCCTCATCTTCACTGGGCTTTCAGGTGCCCTCATCGACATTCCACCCATTCCTCTTTTTTGTTGTTGTTTCAGTTTTTCAAAAGGGGCTTCTCTGTGTAGCCTTGACTGTCTGAGAATTCACTCTGTAGACCAGGCTGGCCTGGAACTTGCAAATTCGCCTGCCTGCCTGCCTCTGCCTCCAGAATGCTGGGAATCAAGGTGCCAGCCTATGTAATTGTTCTTTAAGAATATTCTAGAGGCCAGCAGCACCTTTTATACTGCTGGGCTTCTTGGAGCGAGATAAGCTTTAAGGTTCTCAACCTGTGGGTCTCGACCCTTCTGGAGGTTAAATGATGTACAGATCACTTAAGACCATCGGAAAACAGATATTTACATAACAGTTCAATAGCAAAATTACAGTTATGAAGTAGCAACAAAAACAGTTTTATGGTCTAGGGGGTCACACACTAAAGGGTCGCAGCATTAAGGAGGCTGAGACACTCTAAAGGAATGGCTAACCTCCTCCCTTCTCTGGCGGCCTGCTTCCTTCTGAATGAGGTTGAAATAGGGACCCCACTGCCCATGCGCTGGCAGGAAACTGGAGAGCTTGGACAGCTTGAACTGGTCAGGTTCCCCTCTCCAGAGCTGAAGGCCGTGTTCTCCCACGTTTCCCTCTGCCCCCTCCAACCTCAGTGCCAAGCACCCAAAGTTGACTGCGGCAAAACTGTTTTCAATAGTTTCTTTCTCCTTGGTTTTGATTATTAATTTAGAAAGTCCAGCGTAAACCGGAGTACCGTGCCCCATGCTCCACCATTCCCATCTCTACTAAGAACCCTCCTCCTCCTCCTCCTCTCCTTTTATTTCTATGGCTCCCTGATTGGGAAAGAGCAGGGGCCCCTTCTTCCTTCCCAACTCCACAATTGTCACCACCAATTAGTGCATTGTTAGGACACACAATGGCGTTACTGTAGCCAGTGGAATGGGACGCCTTTGTGGGTCTCCAACGGGCCGTGGGGGCAGTCAAGTTTCATTTAGAGTCTTAAAACACAACTCCAGAAGAAAAATAAATGCTATCAGAAAAGCAAAAAAAAAAAAAAAAAGAGGAAAAAGAGAAAAGCAAAGATGAGGTGATGGTGATGCAGGAGGGAAAGAGGGCAAAAACAATCCACCATTCAGAAATTAGGCCGGACTCCTGAAAAGCCCCAAGAGGGTGCTACATGCCAAAGTCCCCCTTCAGAACACAAAAAGGTCTGAGGCTTAACAGTAATTAGTGGTGTGATTGTGCTTGGAACACTGGGTGTCTTTAGAAGGTTTTTCCAGCTCCCCCCACCCCCCTCCAGCCTGTCCTTACCAATAAAGGGGATGGGAGAAGTGGAGCCTGGTAGGGAAGTGGCCTATGAGCCACTCTGCCCCAGCCTTCCTAGCCAGGCTAAGTTGGTTTCCTCTTTGGCAGGTAAATTGGATTTTATTCTCTAAAGCTTGAAAATAATTATAGGGGTGTTTTTTTCTTTAAGAATGTGCCATATGGAGTCATTTTCTAGTCAGTTTTACTTCAAGTACCTTTTGAGCAGCCTGGCCCTTTTTGCAGCCCAGAAGATGCTCGCAAGGCCCAGGCCTTCCATCCAGAGCCCACGGGTCATGGGCTTTCTGTCATCCAAGCCTCTGAGTCACAACAGCTTTTCTTGTCAAAAGACTGATGCACCAAAAGAAGTGAACACAAGTCTCAGTCTGAGAAAGTGGTCCATTCAGGGCAACGGCCGAAATGCCTGTGTTGATGACATCTTACAGCACCCTTTCCCTCCCTCTTAATCCATCCCTAAAGCAGCCAGTCATGCCCCTGCTTATTGAACTCATGGTACAAGGGATAGACAGGTAAGAACTCCCTGATGTAAAATTGGCCACACTCAATTCATTTTACACAGTCTTCTACTTGCCTATCAAATCTCCTAATTTCTTTTTTCTAAAAAAAAAAAAAAAAAAAAAAAAAGAAAAAAAAAAAAACTTTATTTATTTATTTATTTGCCTTGGTGTTTGCCTGGAACTGGAACTACAGACAGTTGTTAGCTGCCATGTGGGTGCTGGGAATCGAACCCAGGTCCACTGGAAGAGCAGACGGTGCTCTTAACCGCTGAGCCATCTCTCCAGCCCCAAATCTCCTAATTTCAAGAAGGCCTCCCCCAATTAGAATTACCAAATAAGGGTAAATATGTGCTGAAAAAGGGAAACGGGGCCGGGGGTGGGGGGTGGGGGAATGTTTAGAGGAATGTGTTTGTTTTTGTGATAGGCAATCTCTAACTTATCACTACTTCACTCTTTTACATCTTAATTTTCTTTTCTTTCTTTAAAAAAACAAAACAAAACAAAACAAAACCTTTTTTTATTTATTTTTGTTTATTTGCCTTGGTATTTGCCTGGAACTGGATGGGAACTGGAACTACAGACAGTTGTTAGCTGCCATGTGGATGCTGGGAATCAAACTCAGGTCCTCTGGAAGAACAGCCAGTGCTCTCAACCACTGAGCCATCTCTCCAGCCCTCATCTTAATTTTCTTTCAAACACACTTTTGCTGCTGTTGTTGGAAACAAGGTCTGTGCATCCCAGGCTGACCTTGAACTATGAAGCTGAGCATGACCTTGAACATCTGATTCTCTTGTCTCCATCTCCAAGGAATTACAGGAATTACAGGCTGTGGAGCCAACACACTGGTTTTCTTCTAGTACATTAAATATGCTTCTCCTCCCCTTTCCTCTCTTGGGATGCAGACAGATTCATTTGGAAAAACAAACAAACCAGCTAGAGGACTCCTCTGCTCCACACCAGCCTTGAAAAAGAATTTGCATCTTAGAAAGGAGATGGTTGAAATTTACTCACTGATGCTCTTGAACTTCTTTTTTTATTTTTCCATCCATTAATGTAGAAGAGATGCAGCCAAGGGCTGTTCCCCAGCATTTACTAGAGCTGGGGGAAATGCAGGGACCATCCCTGAGTGTAGAAATCATAATTCTAATCCACCTGCAAGAATAACCCACTGAGGGTGGGTAGCTATAAAGAGATGGTGCTCGGCCTCAGACATTGCCACGAAGCTTTGAGGACAGAGTTGGGGAGAGTTCCTAGTCCTGATGCCTCTGAAGTTGCCCTTGGTGAAGGCTTGTTTATTATACCCTCCTCCCTGTGTGTGGAAGTACCCGAACCTTTCCCAACTGCGTTATTTCTTATTGTCGCCTTCACCACCATCAGTCTCCAGAGGGGCACATCCTTACTCAGTCAGGAATTGAAAATGGCATCCTCTGATAATAGCCCATGAAATGTCACCTACACACATGCCAGGAAATGCTAGTCTGAAAGGGATTGTGAACTAAGGATTCTCTCTTTCACATGTGATATTCTCAGATTTGACCAAAAAAAGATTTACCAAGCTGTTCTAGATTGGGTTAGAGAAAATGTCTGCCCTTGGGAGACTGAGCATGGATGACTCCTGAAAAGATTTGGGCAGAGGCAGCTGTGACATCTCCACTCTGCTTTCACTAAAACTCAGCCTTCTGTTTGGGGGTCAGAACGAGAATGCAAAGACAGTGGTTCCCAACCTTGGAACTTCATTACAGTCCCTCGTGTTTTGGTGACTTCCAACTGTAAGTTATTTTATTATTACGTCATTACTGTAAATTTCACTACTGTTTTGAATCATGATGTAAATATATGATATGTAGGATATCTGACATGCAACCCCCAAGGGGTCTCAAACACAGGCTGAGAAACGCTGCTCTTGAATCTCAGAGCAAGAGATACAAAGAGTCTGCAATGGAAGACAGCCGTACTAGGGATACACCACCTGGAAGTGTCCACCATCCACAGAGATCAGGTTCTCACTGGGCTTGTTCCCATCACCCCTTTCCAGACTCTGTGTGTGTGTGCATGTGCGTGCGTGCGTGCGTGTGTTCGTGTGTATGTGTGTGCATGTGCGTGCGTGTGTGCATTCATGTGTGTGTGTATGTGTGTGTGTGTGTGTGTGTGTGTGTGCCAGAGGTTGACAATGGTTGTTGTAGAAATAAGTTTCTGGCCTGTCTTGCCCATGGTCCAGACCCACAGACCCGCAGTCCCACAGAATCACACAGACACTTATATTAATTTTATGCTGATTGACCTGGGACCCAGGCATATAACTTGCTAACTCTTTACTCTTAAACTAACCCATGATTCTTATCTTATTCAGCCATGCAGCTTGGTACCTTTTCTCAGAGCAGCATTTCAGCTTCTTTCTTCTGTGTCTCCTGGAGTCTTGTGGTGTCTCTACAGTGTCTCTCTGGCTTCTCTGTGGCATCTCTGCTCTGTTCTTCCTGTTCTCAGAGTTTCCTTAGCCTGGTAACCCCACCCACACTTCCTGTCTGCCTTCAGCCAATCAGCATTTTATTAAACCAGGAAGCAGGACAGTTATTTACAATGGAACAGAACACAATCCCACTACAGGGTGTACTCTTCAACCACTGTCTACCTTGTTGTTTTAGAGTTTTTAAAAATTTTTTAAAACTAAAATATAATAGCCTTTATTTTTTTTTCTTTCCTCCCTCCAGTCCTTCCTATGCACCTCATTTTCTTTTACAAATTCATTGTCTCTATTTATTTAATTGCTGTTCCATCTGTATATGTGTACGTATAGTCCTACATACATAAATACAATCTGTTGCATTGATGTGCATACACTGCACACCCTGCTTGTCTTTTACTGTGGTTGCTGAGGGTTGAACTCATGCTCTCATGTTACATTTCACAGACTGACCCATCTCCAACCCCAGGCCATTCTTCTTGTGCCTTCCTTTACTCCTGCCCTCAACATGGTCATGATAATATGTAAGCCCCATCTTACCTCCCCAGTTTGAAAATCTCATGCTCCAGGGGCTGGAGAGATGGTTCAGCGGTTAAGAGCACTGACTGTTCTTCCGGAGGACCTGAGTTCGATTCCCAGCAACCACATGACAGCTAACAACTGTCTGTAATTCCACCCTTACACAGTTATACATGCAGGCAAAACACCAATTCACATAAAATAAAAATAAATTTAAAAAAAAAAAAGAAAGAAAATCCCATGCTCCAATTGCCTTCAGGACACACTTCAAATCCAAAGCATGGTTGAAAAGCCCCAGATGGTCTAACTTTCCCTTATGTCCATCCCCTGCCAGTAGGATGACTTGTGCTATGGGCCTGACACCTGTGTGCCCACTGGATTTAATGCCCACCTGTTGTCATCTTGAAAGTATTAGTAGTTTTTAAAAATAAAAAGCCTCTACATTTTCATTTCATAAGGGGTCTGTGAATGGTTTGAATGTGTCTCCTAAAATACATGCATTGAAAACAAGCCCCAGTACAGCCTTGTTACATAGTGAGATGTTCACAGATGATTAAGCCACAAGGACTCTGTCTTCATGGAGAGATTCACACTGAGTGTGAAAGGGGTTTGGGCTTAGAATGACAACACTTCCATATTCACATGTGTGCATGCTGTCTTTCTATTCTGTCTTCCAGAGTGAGACCTTTGCCAGAAAGACCTGGAAACACAGCACCAGGAGATAGTTTTTCTTTGTAAATTCCTCAGTGTGTAGTATTCTGTCATAGCAACACAGACTAAGACATCTCCCAAAGGTCGCATCTTGTCCTGTTCCTCTTCTCTCCCCTTCACCCCAATACCCTGCAATTCTCCAAGGCCTTCGTAGTTCCCTCTATTTAAAACATATGCCTGTCACCTTGTCTCTTTGCTTACTACCAGTGTCCCTTCAAGCATATATGTATATGCATATATATGATATATATGCTGTCTTTCGTGTGTGTGTGTGTGTGTGTGTGTGTGTGTGTGTGTGTGTGAGAGAGAGAGAGAGAGAGAGAGAGAGAGAGAGAGAGAGAGAGAGAGAGAGAATCTTCTTTGGTTCACATCTTCCTTAGGGTTTTATTGCTGTGAAGAGATAACATGACCACAGCAACTCTTATAAAGAAAACATTTAATTGGGGTGGCAGCTTATAGAAGTTCAGTCCAATATCATCATGACAGGGAGTGTGGCTGTGTGCAGGCAGATGTGGTGCTGGAACTAAGGATCCCACATCTTGAGGGCAACAGGAAGTCAATTGACTTTCACGGAAGGAAGCTTGAGCAAAAGAGACCTCCAAGCCTGCCCCCACAGTGACATATTTTCTCCAACAAGGCCACACCTCCTAAATAGTACCACTCCCTTTGGGAGCCTTTTTTTTTTTTTTTTTCAAACCACTACAGTTTGAAATCTCTCCAAAATATCTCTCCAAATAATTTATTGCCCCTTAGCAAAAGTCTGCCTTTTAGCTTATTTCAACTTATTATTTATTTCTTGCCTCAACTTAGAGGTCATGAACTACACAGGGGCCGAAATTGTGTCTTGCACTATGCTGAGGTTTCTCGGGCTTTTTGAAATGACATTAAACCAAGTGGTATGTTTAAGAAAGTTTTACTGAAAGTACCATTAATCTTTCTTCAATGACCACATGCACAGATTTATTGGGACTATATCTCTACTCTAGTCTGCTCAGGGTCCTTGGAGCCATGGAGCCGCTCACCACAGTCTTAGACCAGTTGAACAGCCACTGCTAAAAAGTTTGTCTTATGACACGTTCTAATTGAAGATTTTGGAATGAGGGAAATGTCTTACATGTCCTAGCATGGCCACTAGCCACATGTGCTGCTGAAAACTTCAAATGCAGCTGATGCAACCGATGACCTGAATGTTTATTTTGACTTCATTCTAATTATAAGCCATGACTACTTAATGATGGAGACGTGCTCTGAGACAGGCCATTTCATCCCTGTGTGAAATCATGGCATAAACTTACGCAAGCTGAGGCAACCATGATGCCATTAGGTGATATAATCTCACACATGCAGTCACTGATGATTCATACATCATGACGTAGCACAGAATTTTAAATGGAAACATCTTCATGTGATTAGCAGCTCCCACACTGGCCAATGCAATCTTCTGTGATGATGCCAACCTTCGCTGCAGGCCAAGGAGCAAGTCAGCTCATGGACCTTGCTGCTTGCAAAAGCCTTCTTTGCTGAGAGGGGCAGGAAGCAGGGAAAGAAAAGCAATGTAATTCTATTTTAATTAAAACTGTTCTAAAAATAAATCTTTGAAAATGTCATCATCAACAACAGCAAAAACAGTAAATGGAAAGAAGAAAAGTTTTTGCAAGCCAGAAGCCTTCAGCAGCTTCTAAAGAGATGTCAATGCAATAGGAAGTCATTGATTCTATCTTCCATGACTATGGCCAGCTGTGAATACACTTGCCCTTACCTGTGAAATGAGAAAGTCTTCTACACCCTCAGAAGAAAATTCCTATTGGAGTTAAATATTTTTTATAATAGTTACTGTTTGGTTTGGATGTGAAATGTCCCCACAGGCTTATATCCAGCTAATGGAGCTTTTGGGGGATGTTGTGAGATGTTGGAAGTGGGGGCCTTGCTGGAGGAAGTGGGTTACTGGGGGCATCACTCAAGATTATAGGTCAGTTCTGGTTCCAGCCTGAGATTCCCCTGCTTCCTGGTCCATCAAGATGTGAGAATGCTGCCTCTGGTGCTGCTGTCACAGTCAGGAATTACTACCCCAGGAAGGTCCGCATGTCTTTTCTGTAATTAAACTGCAAGCCAAAAGTAAGTCTTCCCCTGGGTTGTTCTGCCAGGTACTTTGTCATACTGAGGGATGGTAGCAAAGCCAAGAAGACCAGTAATCTAATCTAGTTTCCTTTCCTACATCTCTCTCTCCCTCTCTGTTCCTTCCTTCCTTTCTTTTATTCTTTTATGGTTTTTTGTTTTGTTTTGAAACATGGTTTCTCTGTGTAAGAGCCTAGGCTGTCTTGGAACTCACTTTGTAGACCAGGCTAGCCTCAAACTTATAGAGTTTCACTTGCCTCTGCCCACCAAGTACTGGGATTAAAGGCATGTGCCACCACCGACCAGTGTCCTCCAACATTTTCAACAGCTTCCTACTAAGGCTTAATTATGGTTCATCGCAGGTTTTATGCACCAGGATCATTGTTCTAGACATGCTACCAGTGAGGACCAGCAAATGCTGGGTGGTTAAAAACAGTAAAACAGGGACTGGAGAGATGGCTCAGCGGTTAAGAGCACTGACTGTTCTTCCAGAGGACCTGAGTTCGATTCCCAGCATCTACATGGCAGCTAACAACTGTCTGTAATTCCAAGATCTGACACCCTTACACAGTTATACAAGCAGACAAAAACACCAGTTCACATAAAAAAATTAAAAATTAAAAAAAAAAACAGTAAAACAGAGAACGAGAGAAGATTTAATGTTCAGGGGTGTACCATTTCTTTCTTCAAGGACATCTATTATAAAAACAAATCATTTGAGGGCAGTTTCAGAGTTGATGATGCTGATACCACAACAAATAGAGACGTGCACATGCAAAGCACAGAATGGGAGTCTTCCTCGATCTCCTTGCCTTTAAAATGAGCCACAGAGTGTCAGGAAGAAGAAAATTTCCATAGGATTTGAATTGTGCATCCATAGGCTATTTTAAATTGTGACCATCAGAAGAATGGATTTGTTTCAGGTTTCCGTGAAGATGTGGCTCCAAGAAGTGAGCTCTGGCTGCTGCACAGTTTCATTGGCCTCATCTCAAAACCTAGAAGCATAGCAGTAGTAACACTGGATGGTGCAGATTCCAGCAGCCTGCACATTTGAGACTTAGGAAATGTACTCCATCAGAGGAACATCAAATAGAAAGTCTCCCCAGCCCCTGGCCGGGCCAAGAAAGCAGAGGCGCTATGTCCTGTACCAAGTCACTAACTACAGACAGCCATGTTCAGAATTCCAGGGAGAAACAGCCAGAAGGATGGATGCTCTCTCTGTGGATCTGGCTTGATCGATCACCAAATGAATTCCCAGCCCCAGAAGAAATAAAAGGCTGGCAGCCTGCTCCACCTCTATGCTTTACACAAAAGCCACTTAAGCTGTTTGCTCAAATCAAGACCCTTCTTTTGAGGTGGATCAGGAGATTATTATTTCTAATGGTCTGTAAACAGGTTCCCAACTGCTACC
>PVIH01002594.1:47500-79285 GCA_004025045.1 Sigmodon hispidus
AGGAGATGTGGAGAAAGGCAGCTTAAGGGCCTCTGCTGTCAGTTCTTCCTTGTCTCTTCCCATCTTCCCTCACAAGAGGGATTCTTGCTTCTAGCTACCTAATTGGGTGAAGTGGCAAGTGTGCTCATATACACACACACTAATTTCTTCCTGGCCTCAGGTATTTCCGTGGGAACTGATCTGTTCCCACCCCTGAAGCATCAAATGCTTCCTGCTCAGCACAGACCTCAGGATGCACAGGGTGTGGACACTAAGTGATACAGGCCCTGGGCAAAATGCAGCCACCACACACCTGTGGGCATGTAGGGAACTGGAAGAGTTACCTAATCACATTTTCCCATGGAAAATGGGACTATAGCTTCCTTGGAGGGTTCTTGTGAGGACTAACTTATACAGCATACGTTTAGGAAATGGTATCACAAAATAGGTGTTCAAATGACTGTCTGAATTGGGAAAAGTATAGCATGATTAAAATGACTGTTCAAAGGAACTATAGAAAATAGTTTGTTTAGAGAAGAATTCAACCTTGACAAAAAAAAAAAGATAAACGAACTTGGGGAGCTTGTCCATTTGCCTGACATAGTGTACTTGGCATACAGTTGGTCCATGATAAATTATTATCTGATGAATCATTCTATACAGAGTAGAATTAGAATATATGAAAGGCAATGGCTGGGAAGTTTTACAATTCCATCCTTTCATTTAGTTAACAATAGGTGCTGGGCATCCTCTGTCTTCCCTGGAGGGCACACCCAGGTTTTGGGATTGTGTCTGACAGGGTATAGAGCATGAGTGGACAGTGGTGTAGGTAAACTGGAGAAGGAAGAGGAATGCTGGAATGTGGGAGGCAAGCCAGGAGCTCTTGCCATGGTTCAGGTCCATGGCCATGAACGATTCTAGGAGTCAATCTCAAAATCTGGAGAGGAGGAAACAATTGCCAGGAAAATACAGTGTTTGTAGCTGGGTTTCTCATCCAGCCGCCTGGCCATTGATCCTTACCTGAGGATAAGATGTAAAGCCTAGAGGAAAATACCTTCCATCTTTCCAAAAGGGAATATGTGGTCAATTGACAGTGACATGACCAGGACTCCCAGTGTTTCGGGCATCTACAGAGACATTCCCAATGCCCTATTAATGGGAAGAATCTTTAAACACTTCTTCTGTTGTTTAGCCAGAAACTGTTCCACTCAGTGGGAAGACTAGGATTCACCTTGGATTTCACAGATAGAAATCAATTTCCCTGCAAAACACAGGACATCACAGCCTGAGACTCAAGGCCGGGGTTTTTCTTGAATTGGGATGAACTCAGAAGGGTGTAATGAACACCACACATGCACCATTCACCACATAACCTAAACTTTATTCTGTGTCCTTATTGTCCTGTATTATATTCTTATTTCTCTTTCCCAACACCTATTAGGTTGAAAAGGCTTTATCTATTCTGTTCACTAAACAGTTACCCACTGAGTGCCAACATTTTGAAGGTACAAAGAAAATCAAGACAGAATTCCAGTTCTTCACATTGACAATAGTAATTAAAAAGCTAAATATCATTACAGTCTTTGACTCAGCAATTTAACTCCCAGAGATTCATCCTAGGGGCTGGTGACATAGCTCAGGTGGTTGGGTGCTTGCTTGGCACACACAGGCCCTTGGAGTCAATCCCAGCATATGCAAATAGGCATGGTGGTCCATGCCTGTAATCCCCCAGAACTGAGAAGCAGAGAGAGAAAAAAACAGAAGTTTAAGGTCATTCTTAGCCACAAAGAGGGTAAAGGCCAATCTGGGTTAGAGACTCTGTTCCTCCAAAAAGGGGCTGAGACAGGGCGACAGCTCAGTCAGTAAAGTGTTTGCAATGCAAGCATGACAATCTGAGTTCAGTTCCCCAGCACACATGTAAAAGCCAAGCGTGGGTGTGAGTGTCTGCCATCCTGGTGCTGGGACAGACACAGGTGGACATGGTCCAGTCTTACAGGAGCCAGTCTAGTCAGCCAGTGTGCTCTAGGGTCAATGAGAGTCCTTGTTTCCAAAAATAAGGAAGGAGACAATCAACATTGACCTCCAGCTTGGGTACGTGCATATACATGCACATGAAAATATGCATGCACAATTTATTTTAGCTGGAGATATTGTTCAGTGATAAAGTATTTGCCTAGCATGTTCAAGGCCCCATTTTTTTTTTTTAAAAAAAATAAATCTAAAGGTATACTCCCAAGAAAGTCACTGCACTATTTTAAGTAACAATCCAAAGTTAAGAACAATAGAGATGCTCGCTGACTAAGCGCTGAAGATGAGAACCAATGATTAAATCTACATAATAAAATGCTAGGGCAGGAGAGCTGGCTCAGCAGTTAAGAACTTCCTGTTCTTTCAGAGGACCCAAGTTCAGGTCCTAACACAGTATTCAAACTGCTCATAACTGCCAAGAACTCCAGCTCTAGGGATTCAACACCTCTTGCCTCTGGAGGCTCTTGCACTCACACACCCATCTCTACACACATGCAAATATTTTTTTAAAAAAGACTTATCTATCTGTCATGTATACAGCACACAGAAGAGGGCACCAGATGTCATCACAGATGGTTGTGAACCACCATGCTGGGAACCAAACTCAGGACTTTTGGAAGAACAGTCAGTGCTCCCAACCCTTGAGCCATTTCTCCAGCCCCAACAAATAATTAAAACTTATAAAAATAAATCTTTAAATGACAAAATATTACCACACCTCTAGAAAACCCCCCTCCAGAAGGATTATACTGTATTGGAAATTAGAAAAAGATTTCCATTAAAAGCTATTCAATAGAAATATTTACATATATATATCTACATATATGTGACAATGTTTATTTTAAATGTATATCTATAATAAGTATCTATATACAAAGTCAGTATAGAGTCCACATCTGAACTATCAAACAAGCAACTATTGAATGCTTGCTCTAAGATTAGTCTAACTTAAAATCTGCTGTATGTATAAAATACACAGGATTTTTGAACAGTCATGAAAATAAAAGACTGTAAAATACTTCCATATTTTCATTCTATAAAAGTATTTTAATATATTATATTAAATACTTTAATTTTAATATAGTTTCTATAACATATTTGATATTTAATATATTGTATTAAATATATTTTAATATGTTATATTAAACTACTTTTAAAATTGTGACATCAGGGGCTGGAGAGATGGCTCAACAGTTAAGAGCACTGATTGTTCTTATGGAGGACCTGAGTTTGATTCCCAGCATCCATATGGCAGCTAACAACTGTCTGTAATTCCAAGATCTGACACCCTTACACAGTTATACATGCAGACAAAACACCAATTCACATGAAATAAAAATAAATATTAAAAAATTATGACAACAGGAAAATGTAAAATGATATAAATGTGGCTCATGAATGTTTCTGTGGGACAGTACCATGTAAAGCAGGTTTGGCAGAGCCAAATCTGGCTATGCCCTGATTCTGCACATGAAGTATTATTGGAATATAGACTCGGTGTTGTTTGCAGTTTTGGTAAAGACTCTTTTTTTTTTTTTTTTTTTTTTAAACTTTATTTATTTATTTATTTGCCTCGGTGTTTGCCTGGAACTGGAACTACAGACAGTTGTTAGCTGCCATGTGGGTGCTGGGAATCGAACCCGGGTCCTCTGGAAGAGCAGACGGTGCTCTTAACCGCTGAGCCATCTCTCCAGCCCCGGTAAAGACTCTTTTAAACCAAAGTGAATCATCTCCTGGGAGTTCTCAGCTCCACTGGGATGACCTTGGGCTTTTCTTTTGTCCTATTTTGAGCAAGAATAATGTTCAGTCAGATTAGTAAAAAAAAACCCACCTCAAATATCAGCTCATCCTATGGTCAGCAAGAATGTTCTCAGGTCAGTGTCTGATTGTTCTGTAGCTGTGATGTCATGACTGAGGCTTTAGGTTTCTGAGGGTGAGAGTCCATGAGGGCTGAGCAGTGGCATGGCTGCAGGAACTGCTCAGAGCTCACATCTTGACAGCAAGTTAGAAGCAGAGAAAGAGTCACTAGGAAGCCTGCCACCTCCAATTTTAGCAAGGCCACAACTCCTAATCCTTCCCAAACAGTTCCACCAACGAGGGACCAAATATTCAAAAATCTGAGCCTATGGGGCAGGAACATTCGCACTCAGACCACTACAGTCAGTCTATGAAAACTCTCCCTCTACTCCTGATGCTTTTCTTGGCAACTTCCCCTCCACTGAGCTCCACTCTGCTGCATGGTTATAATCTGCATCTATCTATCCTTAGTGTTGGGATTGGAACTGTGCTTCCTCCCACAGCAATAACCCATACACTAGGATGATGGTTCCCTCTTGAGGAAGCCTCTCTTCCCATTTCCAATAGGTGTGTTGAGTAAACATCCACTTTAATTCTGCTTTCTTCTGTAAGGCCAAAGCTGAGGGGCTGTCACACGGACATTGTGCAACCACGGAAGTATTTACTATTAACCATTAACATGAAATGGATCTCAATATTGCTCTCCTCACAATTCTAGAAACAAATCTGTAGAAACTACTATCTACCACGACCTTTAGTGTTTGAGATTAAGACCAATTCTTAGACTATTGTGTATTATTTTTGTCAGTAGGAAAAAATGATTTAAAGAACTTGAAAAACTTGGCCTTAAGAGGAACACATGTTAGCAAAGGCAATGGGGGGGGGGTTGGGGGGAGGAGTGTGTAAGTAAATAGCAAGAGATGGAGAGGCTGGATCTGGTGACTGAGGTAGGAGTATTGAGAGTTCAAGACCAGCCTGGAACACTTATCAAGATCAGAGAGAGAGAAAGAGAGAGAGTTGCTTTGATCATGACATCTCTTCATAGCAATAGAACAGTAACTGAGACAACCACTGTTTACAAAGTACATCTCTCCTTCTTTATCAGAACCCCTACCAGAAGGCAAGGACATTCAAGTCCCTTATGGAAAATGTGCACAACCTGTGCATAACCTCCTATATACTTTAAATTGCCTTATTTAAAAAAAAAAAAAAAAGCAGTCTTCTCTAGGTGGCTTATAATTCCTAGCATGATGCCAGTTTTATGTAAATGGTTGTTATATGGTGTTATTTGTTATTTCTGAATGGTGCAGAACCTGCAGATATGGAGGATTTGGTTGTGATGCTTCATAATTAATTTAATTCACTAAAAGTTTCATTGTTTAAACACAGCATCCTCATTTGACAGTGAGAAAATTAAAGCCTAGAGACATTGAGTAAGTTGCTGAGCTGAACAAGCCTAAGATCTCAGCCACCCTGGACTCTGCAAGACAGCTGCCTGGGAGAAGCAGCACCCGTAAAACCAGAATTACCTCAGCCATCTGGATTCCACTCAACTGTAAGATCCTGTAGCCATCTCAAGACTGACATTTTGGGTGGAAACATCAACTAAAGTTATGGCTGAATACCAGGGAAATAGCTTTGCTGTCTGAAAGTTGTTCTCTGTCATAATTTCTTGTTGGGCACAACGGCCATTGAAGTGTAGTTCAGATACACACTGGAAGACAAGGGCTCATTAGTATTGTTTTTCGGGGGAGGGATGTGCAAGGGAGTGAACCCAGAGCCTTATTCATGTTAAGTAGACATTACCACTGAGCTATCCCAGCCTACCAGTTTTTAGTCATTGACAGTATAGAGACAAAGAACAGGGGTATAAGTACATGTGATTGCCTTTGTCTGTAATGTTCTTACACAGTCAATAGCATTGTGCACCTATAAAAACCCAAGAAAATAATTGTCACAGTAATTATGACTTGCCAGGGTAGGTAAGCTGGGAAATGTCAAAGTCATGTCCAGGCAGGGTCAGCTGAGGAATAATAGTTTGGTGTCTGCCTTTCCCTTTCTACCTTTGTAAGACTGCCCTGGTTTTAGTCTTTTCCTCATAGACAATCCACTTAGTGTAGATCTGCCAAATTGTACTCCCCAGCATGCTGCTTTGTACACACTGCCTCTGGGTCAACCGCCTGAGCAAAATTCCAGATCCTTATCTCGGCATCCAAGGTCCTCTGGTGTTGTCTCATCTTATCACTGAGTCACTCTAGCCTGGTCTCTGTGTCTCCAGTCAAAAAGGTCCTCCTGGCCCCCAGCCAGTCTTGCTTCTTGCAAGCCCAGCCTCTGCTAAGAGAGTCTCCTGTTTGGCAACCCCTACCTGGCTTCTACTGTTGTTCTCGTCTACCTAATTCTTTCTCAACACGGGTGAAATCATCATAAAGGCCTTTGATCCTCCTAAGCCCAAACCTCTCACTCATTCTGCCTATAGTTGAGTCTCCTGCTCTCTCTTATCACAGGATAGCTTCAGTTGTTAGCTGCTATAGGTAGAGATCATGTTTGCCACACCTAGACTAAAATAGACAGGAGAGGGACCCTTTCTGACATTATTTTATATTTTCAAAACAGACACATGGGCACTTCTCATAAAAGGCACAAATCTCTTGGGAAAGATTGACCAAGAGGAAACTTGCTACCTTTGATCTAAGCCATGGTGACCATCTATCTCTGTACTCCTAGATACCTAAATACTAAACTTCTGAATCTATAAGCAAGCTCCCAATTAAATGCTTTCTTTTATAAGAGTTGCCTTGGTCATGGTGTCTCTTCACTGCAATATAACAGTGCCTAAGACAAGATCAAACTATTAGAAAAAAAGATATATTCATTTGTATTTTCAAATGCATATTCAGATTATCCTTCTTGGGAGGTATAATGTCAACACTCTCATGTGTAAATGACCAAAGGTAGGTAATAATGTGTCACAGTTTCAGTATGTTTTGTTGATTGACACAAATGTACTTGCTAAAACATTCTCTTATTTTTATATATTTAAGATTTGCATCTACTCAATTAAAAATCTACCTCAATAGGCCTAAAAGCTGACAACTTCATTTTCCTATTTGTAGATTCCATAGCTTCATCATGGATCCAAACCCAAGCATATCTAAAACTCTGTGTGAACATGCCATTGTGAGTAAAATCAAACCACGAACAAGAAGAACTGGTGTTACCCAGTAGAAACAAAAAGAGACTGGAGTGGTAGGAAGCCGAATGAAAGGCATGCTGTTTAATCTCAGTAAGCTCCAACTGTATTTTAAAAGATGCCTCTTTAAAAGATGCCATGCTCTGTATTTTGACATGTATGCCAATGGATGAAAAAAAAACCCACCTCGCCTCAGCTGGTAGCCCTGTAAGAGCCAGAGGTCATTTACTGCTTCATCACCAGCATCTAGAAGGTCCCTAGAAGGCATCGAACCTTCCCAAAGCCTTTCCAGCTTTGCATATCCAAAGAGAAGAGCTGTCAGGAAGTTGCCTTATCTGACCAAATTTCAGAGTCTCTCTCCTCCCTGCTTACTCACTCATATCTACACTTGGAGGATCACATTTTTAATCTCTGGGGGTGGGGAAAGGGATGAGACATTTTGTATCTGAGCTTAAAACCTACCTCTAAGGGTTAATAAATCTTTAATAATCATTCTACTCATAACTCTGCCTATCTGTGCCGTTCATTTGGATGTAACTTTATCTATTTATTGTAAAGCCCTGGCAGGATTGGAATGAACAGACTGATGTAAAACTCAGAGATTCACTACCCTCTGCTTCCTAAGTGTTGAGATTAAAGGCATGTGCCTCCATCTGCAGCTGGATGTAGTCTTTTATAGCCAGATGAAATAACTCGCTGAGATCTTGCCTACATTCCCTACCCCTCTCACAACTTTTGCAGTGAAGTTCTAAGACCCATAACAATTTTCTGACATCTCCTGCTCAGAGTCTGCAAGTCAGTTCTGTAGTTCTGGGATAACAGACAAGGAAGTTAAAAGATCTAAGTTTCTAGGGCTGAGCATGGGGGGGGGAGGGTGGATTTGAACTCAGATCCTTAGGGTTCTCATCCAGAGACTATTTGGCCTATTTTCCAAATGCTAACAATGGACATTTGCATAATGCCCTGTTTCTAGTTACTCATACAGTCACAGTCGTAGCCTCAGAAGGTATGATTCACCACTGTTACTGGGCGGCAAATGGCCTCAAGACTCAAATGTTTAAAATCGTCATCCCTTCCTCCTTGGCTGCTGCATGTGAATTCACACAAAGGCTGGCCAAGCAGACCTATTGATCTTGGCTGGTTCTGTTCATGTCTCTTTGGGTCAGCTCTGCTCTAGGCTGGGCAGAGCTTTGGAAGTTTCATTGGCACAGTTTTGCCATACACATCTCTCATCCACTCCTGGAACCATGCTTTCTCCTAGGTATATTCTTCTCATGGAAAGAGCAAAGATACAAGGAAGCAAACCAATCATAGTACGTTTTCAAGCCTGTACCTGTATGTATTGTATCTGCTAAAATCCTATTGGCCAAAGCAGGTGTTACTGTGAGAACCAATGGGTGAGGAGTATTCTCATCCCTTCTTCAAAGTGACACCGCTTATGCACCTCTGACATACAGAAGAACACAAGTATTAATGAAATGAACACTTCTGCAGCCCTTCTTGGGTTTCAGCCCCTTCCTTGCCTTGAAAGACAGACTCTCCAGCCTTGTGTTCTCCTGTTTAGGTAGCTAAGCATGCAGTGCAAGCCAGACCAAGCAAAGAAGGGGCTACCCTCGCCAGTGACTTCAGCACAAAGGCTACGCTTTGGCCTTCCTCCTAGGATATACAGGGAAGGCTGACAAGCCAGCACTGGCTCACGCCTCCTGGCTCTGGCTCTCTCCCCAGTTTCCCCCACCCTAACAGCTTCTTAGAATGTGATCCACTGCTCCAGCAAGAGAAGAGTAATTGGGGGTGTAATTTATACTGGAAAAATTGCTCTGGGGAAAAAAAGAGAAGAAATTACAGAGCAATAGACCAGACACTCCAGCTCAGAGGCAGCTCAAAACTGAAATCACGAAGGCAGACCCAGCAAAGCAGGGTGAGGGGATCCGGCTAGTCAAAGAATGGATAAATATCCTCAGGTGAGAGAGAGCTAAATCAGAAAATATACTCTTAAAATAGCTTAAGGGAGGCTGAAGCTACTGCATGTGAGAGTCCCTGAGTTCAATCTCAGCAATGCAGGATGAATAACTAAATAGAAGGCATACATTAAAAAAAAAAAAAAAAATCTCACAGGAACTGTGGCAAAGCCACAGCTTGACCTTTTCGGAAGTCCTCAAGACAGAAGAGTTTGGCATATGACATCAAGGTTTCAAGGAAAGCTTTGCAGAGAGATGTCTTTCACACACACCCTGCCACTTCTGTTGCCAGAACAAATGTGCTAGGGGGCTGATCGCACATGACATGAAATCCAAACACGCCAAACAAAGCCAGGAAGCTGGAGAGGAGCATTTCTAATGCACCTCTGTGACTCTCTGCTTTTGGCCCAAGCTAGCTTTTGAGCTGAGGAGGTCACTTATATGGTGACAGAAAAACACCAGCATTTACTTCTTAACATGCTGTGGGTGTTAAAGAATGACACCTGGCCACAAGCACAAACTAACAAGGCCACAAGCCCATGTATGAGCCAGAGGGCAAAAGGAAGGGAGGAGAGACCCTAGCTGCCCAGTGATGACTACCACAGGGAAGAGGGGCTATGTTGGGGAGTTACTCATACTCAGTTCTTCCCATTATCTTCTTTGTCCTGTTTCTTTATATACAAAATAATTCAGTAAAACCCAAAGTATATTCCAGCATCCAGAGGTGATCCTGTGGTTTTTCTGGACATAGTATCTCAACCCATTACTCTGGACTCTGGAGGAATGAAATCCGCATGGCATTTATCTTTGTCCAACTATGTAACAGCAGAGGCAAGTTGGCACCAGCACTGAAAACCACAATGGAGTTACAGCAGGCCGGATCCCTGCAAGTTAAGCATTGCCAGCTACTCACGACATGCCCTCCAGCAAGTTACTTAATCTCTTTATGCTGGGGTTTCCTCATCTGTAAAATGGGGAAAATGGAAGAGGTTGTTATTATTGGGTGTTGTAAGGATCCAGTGAGATAATGCATGGAGGATTTAGTGAGGGGCTTGGTGCATAAAAGGCTCTCCTTCGGTGTGCTGTTATTATCTGCAAACATCATTTCGGCAGCGCTTGGATGGAAGGTTGTTATTTTTTGTTTTTGTTTTTCATTAAGAGGTGAATGCTGAGAAAAGGGAGGCTGTTTATAAAGGCAGGACTGTGTTTAAAACAACCACCTTTTCCATCCTGTTGACTTGCTGATGGGAGGTAAGATTTCTGCCTCTAAGTCAGGAAGTAGCATCCTGAGTTGGAACTTAAGTATAGGCTGGGTTTCTCCTTACTCACTTTATTTTGGTTGACTTTTAAATGCACATTTGGCTGAGTCTATCCTACTTATTCTTACCATGAACTAGCATAACAATGGCTCTCAGTTTTAGTATACATTAGAATTGGGGGACTTACCTAGATATGATGGCATAGCCTTATAATCTCAGCACTCCGGAGACTAAAAGAGAAGGATTGCAAATTTGAGGCCAGCCTGGGCTACATAGTAAGCTCCAGGCCAGTTTATTTAGAAATGAGTCCCTGCCTCAACAAAACAAGGCAGAATTAAACAGAGTTAAGGCAACTTACAAACAGCTTGGGATCTGAAACACTTTGGACTGGCACCTTGGATCCCATTCCCTCTAGAGAAACATCTGACTCAGTCTTGATGTTGGGATGAGGAAACTGGATCTGCCAAGAGTGGATGCTGAACTAAGCCATATTGGGACCTTGGGACCTCCTGCCCTTGCTGGGGAGCAGATGGGGAAATGTGGAGAAGAGAGTGACTGGAGGCAGGGTGGGAGGGGTAAGGGACCTTGAATAAGGATATACATGGATGGAAAATGTGACTTTATTCATAAAAAAGAGAAAAATAGATAATTTCTACTTTTAAAGAACTATGTGTAAGGATAATTGAGCAAATGAAGGCTCACTTTTTGAATCTGAAAAAAAAAAAAAAGAAATTCTAACACCCACATATCAATGTTGTTAGAAGTCTGTGTGTGTGTGTGTGTGTGTGTGTGTGTGTGTGTGTGTGTGTGTGTGTGTGTATACATGCATATAACCAAGTAACTGAGACTAGAGTGATTCCTGCTTCCGTGGCTGCTAGTGAAGTCCAAATTATTGAGCTGGGTAGTGTTACACAGCTACTTTGCGCCTGTAAAATTTCATCTAGATGCATACTTAGGGTATATGCACGTTCCTACATGTATAATATACTTCCATTAAAAAATTCAGACATAAATCCTTTGGTTGAAGTTGCACGGAGGACCAATTAAAACAAAATTGTTCAGGGTGGGAACCTGGCTGGCAACAATGTTTCTGTGAAACTACTCAGATAACACGTGCCCCAGAGGGTTCAGGCTTCAGTCTTAAAGCCTGGATCTGGACTCATACAGAACAGCCCTGGAGCCAGGACCAGCCTGGGATTTCTTTAGCAGGTCCAAGGTCCTAAGGTGATTGGGAGACAAAGTGTCCGGTCTCTCAGCCACTCACAGCTGGCCATTCAGATGGCCTTACAGAATTCCTTCCTGTCATCCAGGACTCACGCTCATGTTGGCAGAGATATCCCTTCCATGTATCAAACAAAGGTCTATAAACAAGACATCGTGTTGTTTTTAAGTTAAGCTGCCAGTTTAAAAAGAGCCTCCAAGGGCAGCAAGCACAGGGCCTGCATGGGTCTGCACCAGATCCTCTGAGCATATATTATAGCTTCTAGTAGTGTCATTATGGGGTTCCCGAGTGTGCGAATGAGTGGGTCTCGGGTTTTTGTGACTTCTCCTGTGTGCTTTTCCTTCTGTTTGCTTTGTCCAATTCCAATCCGTTAGCTCTTGCTTTACCATAACATTATATTATAATTACAATATAATAATTAATATACTATATAACATATTATAATATCATATCATATTATAATACCATTTCCTTAGAAGCCTGTTTCATTTCGAATGAGAGATGGGGAGGGAACAGATCTGGATGGGAGGGGAGGTGGTAAGGAACTGGGAGATATGGACAAAGGAAGAACATAATCAGAATATATTATGAGAAAAAATCTATCTTCAATTAAAAAATAAAACAAAAAAGGTAGCCTCATGGCAGTCAGGGTTGAGGGCTAAGGCTGGGTATGGTGGTGGATGCCTTCCATTCCAACACTTGAGAGATAGAGACAAGACGGTCCCTGTGAGATGGGGCCAGTCCAGCTCACAGCCATCTGTAACTCCAGTTCTAAAGGAACTAACACCCTTTCCTGGCCTCCATGGGCACCAGGAATATGAACAATATACAGACATAACATGTGGGCAAAATGCCCATGCACATAAAATAAAATTAATTATTTTAAAAATGAAGAGACAATCTATAACTGCAAAAAGATCCTCACAGAATTCATATCTGATAAAGGGCTTATATGTAAATACACACAGAATTTCAACAGTACAACAGACAAGACGACAAATAAACACATGAAAATTTGCTCTATATCACTTGTCATTGGGAAACTGAAAACCGAAACAATGTGATAGCATTACATAACCTCAGGCCAGCTAAAAATCCCAAACACTGACAACTTCAATCGCTGCTAAGACAAGGAGAATGAAGATGGGGAGCGAGCAGATCTGGATGGGAGGGGAGGTGGTGAGGAACTGGGAGAAATGGACAAAGGAAGAACATAATCAGGATATATTATGAGAAAAAAATCTATCTTCAATTAAAAATAAAACAAAAAAGGTAGCCTCATGGCAGTCAGGGTTAACCTAACTGGCATGTAACACGTGCTGGTACAGACACTTTGGAAGGTGTGTAGGTGGTTTAAGAAAGCAACCATGCTCCTTTAATGTGTGACCCAATGGTCACTGAGTGGAGAATGTGCCCACACAGAAACATACACATGGATAATACCAACAGTGTTACTCCTAACTGCCAAACTTAGAAGCAACCAAAAAATGACCTTCAGAAGGTGAGTAGATGTGCAAACAAACTATGACTTATCCATTTATGGCAATATGGTTCACTGGTTAAAAATAAATAAGCTATGTATAAGGCCCTAAAAGATATGGAGAAACCCTAAATATATGTCATCAAGTGAAAGAAATAAATGGGAAAAGAGAATATATAGTATAAATTTGACTGCATGATGCTGTGGGATGGTCTTTCTGTACACTGTGAATATGTGTTGCTGTGAATATGTGTTGCTACCATGGGTTAATAAAGAAGATGTTTTGACCTATGGCAAGACAGTTTACAGTCAAGTGGGAAATCCAGTCAGAGAGGCAGGAGAAAAGGGCAAATCGAGAAGACGAGATCCAGATGCCTAAGAAGCAAGAAGTGAAAGCACTGGTAAGCCACCGGCCATGTGGCACTACATAGATTAATAGTAATGGGTTAATTTGAGATAAATGAGCTAGTTAACAATAGCCTGAGCCATAGACCAGTTTGTAATTAATATTAAGACTCTGAGTGATTATTTTATAAGCTGTGACAGGGCTGGGCAAGACAGAGAAAAGTCTCCAGTACAATATGATGCTGAGGAACAATCTTTGCACACTATATATATGCATTACTTTCATTGATTAATAAAGAGTTGACTGACCTATAGCTGGGTAGGAAGAGATTGGGTGGGAGAGCCAGACTAGGAGGAAGCTGAGAAGAAGGAGGGCAGAGTCTCAAAAGTCTCAAGCTAGACACAGAGAAAGCAGGATGTGTACAGAATGAGGTAACAAGGCATGAGCCATGTGGCACCAAGGAAAAAAGTAGAAATGGGTTCATTTAAAATGCAAGAGTTAGTTAGTAACAAGCCTAAGCTATTGGCTGAACATTTATAATTAATAATAAATTTCTATATGATTACTTGGGAGCTGGTGGTTCCAGCAAAATACTTCACCTACAACACAACTTTGATTATGTAAAAAGGTAAAACTATAATAATAATAAGATGGCTGGTGGGTATTAGGGGCTTGGTACAAGTAAGGGATTAACAAATGCAGCATAGGTGTCCTTTTTAAAGAACAGTTAAACTCTTCTATATGATACTATAATGATAGTATATTACATAGTGTACAAAGTTTTAGAACTATAAAACACAGAGAACACTAACTGAATTTTAGTAATGGAATACCAATATTGGTTTGTTAATTGTAACTAATTAATATAAGGTATTAGTCAATGAAACAGCAGAGGCAATTGGAGGTGTAGAAGGGCCTCTCCTATTTGCTTTATTTATTTATTTTACTAAATATAAAACTGTTTTATTTAAGAGAAACAAAAAGTGCATTATACTATTGACATGTCACTTCAACAAATTATCTTTACTAGTGAGTTGAATAGAGAAGTATAATGAGAGTAACTTTGGGTAACAGGAAATGGTACCCTGTAGCCAAATGTGGGCAAAAAGTTTGAAGGTAGCAAGCCTTCAAAGTCATTCCTTAGCTAGAATTTGAATAGCAAGGGTAGAGTGAGGCACAATGCTCCACAAAGCACACAGGTTCTCCTTTATAGCTGTAATCATTGAGTATCAGAAGGCAGCCAAGGAGGCAGTGTCTTCCTAAAAAATGAGCTACATTTGTTTTGTATTTTATGCAAATAACCCAAGTAATCAAATAATTTACCCTACACTCTCAACTTCTGCTTCCATTCACCTTAAAGAAGGTTTCTGTGGAGACCTGTGGTGGCATGTCATTATTGACAGCATTTGCCAATCCATCAATAAGAAACCATTGTCCCTCACTTAGGAGGGTAGGTACAAGGGATCCATTGCTCAAAGATGAGAAACATGGTCTTCTGCTTGAGACTGGAAAGTGAAAATCATACAAAAGTAAGATGAAGAGAAAAGAATGTGTGTTAGAGTCTGCAGACGTCTAAAAACCACATTGTTTGGGGGCTGGAGAGATGGCTCAGAGGCTAAGAACACTGACTATTCTTCCAGAGGTCCGGGGTCCAATTCCCAGCAACCACATGGTGGCTCATAACCATCTATAGTGAGATCTGGTGCCCTCTTCTGTACACTGTATATATAATAAATAAATAAATATTATTTTAAAAAATAAAAATAAAAAAATAAAAACCACACTGTAGTTATGCCTGGTGGTGCGGGTCTATAACTCCAGCTACTATGGTTGAGGCAGGAAGATTCCAAGTTCAAAGCCTGCTTGGCAATGTAGAGAGACTGTTTCTCAAAAATGAATAGTGGGCTAGGGATGTAGTTCAATGGCGCACAACTTGCCTAGCATGTGTGAGGCTCTCCGTTCAGTATCCAGCACCAGGAAAACAAAGAAAACCAGAAAAGAAGCAGAGAATTGCATTGTAGGTGGGATAGCTGGTACATCGATGAGACTCCAGGCCAAGGAGGGTGGAATGCTTTTTCTTAGCCTTCCTGTGCCCAGCTTTTCTTCTGTGTAGAGGGAAGGATGGGGATGAGTTTAGAGACTCGTGTGATGACTGCTTGTGCATTGCTCTCAGGAATGGTATTCCTTTTTTTCTCCATGAGGTGACTGGGTAGCTCAGGTTCTCACCTCCTCTGCTTATTCTGCCCACATTTGGCTACAGGGTACCATTTCCTGTTACCCAAAGTTACTCTCATTATACTTCTCTATTCAACTCACTAGTAAAGATAATTTGTTGAAGTGACATGTCAATAGTATAATGCACTAACTTGATGTGAAGTTGTCCCAATGTAATTTCTAGCAAGGAAGCGGTGAGACTGAGCTTGGAACTGACAAGGCCACTGAGGCAGGAACAAAGGGAACTTGGAGGCCAGCCGTGGGAAGCAGAGTACTTTAACTGACAGACTCTTCCTTACTGGTCCCGCAGAATCCATTATTTGCTAACAGAAAGCCTAGTACTGATTCTGCTTTGCAAGCAGAAACTGCTTGTTCTTCTCGGATGCTTTTTTCAGCTACTCCTGTTTCTTCCCAGGAACTCAAGGAGGATGTTTCTAAATAACTAGCATCTAGAATTCACAGGATGGTACAGGCTAAAGGGCCTGTAGGCTACTCTGATATAATCTCTCCCTTGCCTAACTGACAAAAATAAGCCCCAGAGAGGTTGCCTGCCCTGTTCAAGGGCACACAGCTGGCTTTATTGGCTGAGACATGAGTTCAGGTTGCCCCTGGCTTACCCCAAGGATCTTCCCGCTGTGAGATGCTCCAACACTAGCTCTACAACAAGACCCCCATCACCTCTTACAGAATTTGGTACTCATTTTTAAAAAAAAAAAAAAAAAAAAAAAAGCTTGGAACTAAAACTGTGACTAATTAGAACCAAGTGTTTCCTCACCTTGAAGTCACCAGCTAAAATCCATTGCTCCATGTCCCAGCACACCAGAGGCCTTCTGGGTGACAAGCTCAAAGAAAGATTATTGTCTCAACGCAGTCCTCTGTGTCTAGGTCCCCACAAAATGGAAATGGCTTAACTTGGGGAAGAACAAGAGGACAAAATGAGATGAAAAGAAAGCACGTTTAAAATGGATAAAAGGAAATCCTTTTCCCCACGGCACACAATTGACCCGGGGAACCCACTGCAGCAGGATATGAAGATCAATGGCAAAGATTTGTGTTTTAAAAGATTAGACATTTCACATGCATATCATCAACAGGGATATTCAACCGGATGAAAGTGCCAGGGATAAAAGTTCTGGTGCTTCAGTGCCTCAGTTGATCACCAACTGGGCCAGGTAAAAAGAAAAAATAAAAGTCTCTGGACCATCTAAGACTTCACAGGAAGCCAGATTTGGGATATTCCAATTACTACCACTGTGTGACAAAGCACTCCAGGCCAGTCTCGTAAAACAACATGCATTTAATTACGGCCCAGACACGGCAGCTCAGGGATTTGAAGAAGATGTAACCATAAGTCTCATCTCTGTTCCACAATATCTGAAGCCTCTTCTGGGAGGGCTTAACTAGCTGGAGGTGATTTGAAATGGGCACTGGAATCTCTGGGAGCTCCTCTATCCACGTTACCAGACACCTGACCTTTGATGACAAGAAGTTTCTCGCTCACCTGCTACCATCAACCGCAGCACCTACGCTGGTTTCATTGAGGAAGCAGAACAGACTAGCAGAACATTCTTCCTCATTCCTTCTCCCCCTTCACTGTTTCAAGAAACTGCTTCTACAAGAGCCAGGTAGAAGCTGCATGCTCATTTATGAACAGTGTGGAAATCCTAAAGCATCAATTCCACCATATTCTTTTTTAAAGAAATATTTATTTATTTATTATGTATACAGTGTACAGAAGAGGATGCCAGATGTCATTATAGATGGTTGTGAGCCACCATGTGGTTGCTGGGAATTGAACTCAGGATCTCTGGAAGAACAGTCAGCGCTCTTAACCGCTGAGCCATCTCTCCGGCCACCCCCCCTCCGACATTCTAATAGGGGCAACACACACACAGACACACAGAATTGTGGCTGAAGGGACCTGGGCCTCCCTCCCCTCCTTCTTCCTCCCTATAGGATGATAATATCGCACTGCAGAAGAGCAAAAGAGGCAGGATAGTGCTTTATACACTATCTTTGGAAAATATAATCTTCTAGGAAAGGATCTGGAAATGTGATCCCTAAGAACACACAATCCAGTGGAGAAACCCGAAAGATGAACAAATAATCACTTTACTGTGAAACAAAGCACAGGGTGGTCACGTGACCCATCATTCCTCCGTACTGCCAGAACTCTGGGCCAGAGGTTTTTTCTGTTGCGGAGACAAATACCTAGGACAGAGAGTTTAAAGAAAGAGACTTATTCGCCATACAGAGTCAGAGACTGCAGTCCTTGGCCAGTTGGCCGCACTGTTTCTGTGGTGTGAGAGGCACAACACCACTGCGAGAGTGTGACCAAGCAGGGGCGCTCAGCTCAGGGAAGCTGGAGAGCAGAAGGTGATGGGAGAGCTCCATCCTTCTGCTTGATTCCTTCAGCCTATGTCCTGATTCATTCATAGGTCTTCTCCTTTAGTTAACCCTTTCTGGAGATGCCTTTGCAGGAAGGTGAGACTTATCTGCTGGGTGCGTCTCAACCCAATCAGGAGTTACCATCATTCACAGCATCGTTTTCTCACCCCACTCTTTTTAATAGAGTCATCACATTCTTTCATTTATTTATTTATTTTTCTAGCTGATCTGGAACCTGCATTCACCTGCCTACTAGGTCCAGTGCCTGATAAGTACCAAGGATAGAACAGGCACTTGATTCAAGAAGTGAAATGTTTTTCATAGAGTGGCCACGGAAGGGCTGTGGCCCCACAGGCAGCAGCAACTCAGCTTGACAGAGTGATGTTTAAGTGGATGCTGAAGGTTTGGGAGGGTGGATAACAGTTTTGCTGATTGAAAAGAGAAAAAGAGTAAATTTCTGTTGCTAAGGCTCCTCCTCCGAAGACTTCCATTAGGCAAGCGAGGGTAAGTGGGCATAGTCTCTTCTCAAGTGTGCACAAGGGGCAGCAAGGATGCTCTTGGCTGCAAGTGGCTGAAAATACAGCTCTCCAGGCTTGAAAATGGAGTGATGGATCATAACATAGGACCAAAGTCCCGAGTCAGGCAGCCTCAACTCATCCTTCCTTGGTGTATGTGTGGAGGTCAGAGGTCAACATTGGATGTTCTCCTCTGTTAATTTCCTCTTCTTGTTCTCAAACTTATTTATTGAGATGGGGGCTCTTTGAACTGGGGGCTCACCAATTAGTTAGTCTGGCTGGCTAGCAAGCTATTATCTCCACCTGCCAATCTTGAATTAAAGGCATACAATGCCACACACAGCTTTCTATGTGGGTTCTGGGGATCTGAACTCAGGTCGTCCTCAGGCTTGTTGGGCAAGAACTGTTCTCCCTGAGCCATCTCTCCATCAGCTCAGTTCTTATGTGGTTACAGGACAACCCACAGGATGTGCACTGCATGTATGTCATATAGACAAATCACTGTCCATAGGAGGGACCACTGTTTCATGAGCACCTTCATGACTTACTCTCATTTGCCCTCTCCCTTCTTGGCCAAGATAGCCACTCTTGGGCATTCGTAATTCTAATTCTGGAAAGAAGGAAAGCAGTGTGGTCCTGTGTTACAACCTTGTATCTCCTACCTTCTCTCAAGGACGTGGTGTGCAGAGTCTAGAAAGGTGTTAAAAGTTAGAAACCAACCAGGGTTTGGTTCTATGAGAAAGGAGAGATGAACTGCAATGCTATTTTGACAATAAGCCTGGAGAAATGTAAGGTTCTGCGTCTGTTTGTGTTTGCCCTCTCCCAAGTTCATGTGGAAATTGCTATACTATCAATAAGTAGGATGTTCAAGAGGTAGTAAGACCATAGAACCTCCCTGGTGATGAACAATGTAGAGCACTTGCCTAATATGCATGAGGCCTTGGATTCCATCCCCAGGAGGGGTAGAAAAAAGCTACTCAGTCTCAGATATACTTTCAAGGCACTATAAAACGAAGATAGGTCCTAGCTATTTTGTGGATAAAATATGACCTAATGCCTTTACTTTCTTAACACTTTCTATTTCTCTCCTTTGTACTTCTATAGCACTAGTTAGTTAATAAAACAAACACAATATCAGTGAAGAAGTGTTATATACAGGGTGTACAAAATATAGTCTGTGAAAACAAAACAAAACAAAACCTTCTGATTAGACCCGAAGGCACCTTGGGTTAATAGCTACTCTATGATGACCTGGTAGCTTCCTGCTGCTCACCATTGGAGACAGGTTCTTTATGGTTTTATGTCCTTAGCCTGGCCTGATTCTTCTTTCTAGGACATTCTTATTCTATAGCAGACATAGAAGAATGACTCTTTAGACCTTCATCCCAACCTTCTTATAATCTAGTGGAAGAGACTGGAAACAAATAAAAAAGATACTTCTAGACTCACTTGCAGCTAGGGTGTGGATCTGAAATACACTGCCATCCAAATGTCTTCAGTGAAATTTGATAGGGAAGTGCAAAGCAGAAACCTTCTACTATTGTTGCAGGCAAACGAGGTTAGGGAGTCAACAATAAAAGAAGTCTCGTGATGTTGGACTTGGCATCTCTTCCCAATGACAAGTCACCAGCTCTGAGGTGATAGAAGGCAGCCACAGAAGCAACAGCGTGATTTCTGGACCATGGTTACTGTGGTCAGCCCCTGAACTCAATACACCCAGGCAGCCTCCTGATTTCCACCTCTCCAGTCCTTCTTCAGTTAGTAGAACTGTTCTGCTTGAGTCTTACTACTAAATCTTTCTCTGCTCAAAATACTCAGAGTGGTTTCTGTTTCCTGTACCAAACCCTGATGAGTTATCCAACCCATATTCAGCCTTTCAGTGAAGCCTGTTTTTTAGTTTGGTTTTGTTTTCTTTTCTGACCCATTAGCTTGGCTAAGTGCCCCCTTTAAATTCCCACAGTGCCCTGCTTCATCAGACCATGTCTTTCTATTTTCTTTTTTTTAAATTTTTTTTTTAAACTTCATTTATTTATTTATTTGCCTTGGTGTTTGCCTGGAACTAGAACTACAGACAGTTGTTAGCTGCCATGTGGGTGCTGGGAATCGAACCCGGGTCCTCTGGAAGAGCAGATGGCGCTCTTAATCGCTGAGCCATCTCTCCAGCCTCCCATGTCTTTCTATTTTCATGTTCTTGACAAGCACTGGGTTCACAGATGGTGGGGAATCAGTGCTCTTGGTTTTTTGTTTTGGGGTACTAGTTTGGGAATCCAGAGCCTTGTATCAGAATCTGTTTTAGTATCAAGACTTAGGTTCTGATCACTGGTAAGTGGGGCAGAAAGAATGTAAGAGCCAGAGAAAAGGGAAATATGTTGCAGGAAGATGTCTTCTGGTCATTTGCATACATGAATTCTCTATAACTGTGGTTATCTACACAGGCTTGTACAACATTAGGCCCAGATACAGTTCTTCATGGAGGGGAGGAGACACTTAGAGAGGGCATCAGGATGTGAAACATCTCTGGTTTATAAATGTATGAAATGGTTGATTCAAAAAACCTTAAAGAATCACGTTCTGAAATCTAGTATAAGGAACACTTTACCACATGCATAGTCTGCTAAACCCAAGCACTAAATTGCATCTAGATTTAAACTTGATTCTACATGAGTCCAGAGTTCTTAGCTCTCCCCCACTTTTCAGCCCCGTGCAGTAGAAACCGCAGCAGAAATGAAGGGACACCGCTGAACCAAGTTTATCAATAATTGTGAGATTTACCATCTCATGGCTCTGTGGCCTCTGTTCATGACCAGTCACAGCTAGGCTTACAGCTCACAGCCTGACTTGCAGTTAATGGGCATGTAAGCTTTGAGGTCAGGGAAACCCAAATGGGAACATATGCAGCCCCTCTGTGAGTTACGTAGTTAGTTTATCTGAAGCACAATTTCTTCATCTGTAAAATGGGAATAATAATATCTAATCTTCCAGAATTCCTTGGGGAAAAGAAATTCCATATGTAGAATGCTAGTATGTTATGTATATGGGAAGCACTTGATTCTCACCCATTGCAGTTACTGGAGATGTCACTGGTCCTACAATGCCAACATCTATTGAATTACCTGTTCCCTTTAGACTGCGCAGACTCACATGCAAACAGCCTAGAATGCATTTATTCCTTGTTCCATTTTACACACTGATGGGATGAATACCTTTTTTTAAGGAGGCCTGTGGGGTTAAAAATTGTAGCTGTGCTGAGGAAGAATCAAAACTATTTTTCCCCAGTGGTTCTTAGCCCTAGATAAAAATGAGAATCACCCAGAAAATTGGAAATCAACTAGCAATGAAGGAAACCTAAAAACAGTAACTATGACCCTCAACTAGAAATCCCATTTTCAGAAAAAAAGACAAAAATAAAGAAAAACAAAAAACAAAACAAAAAACAAAAACAAAAAAATAAAAAAAAAATAAAAAGAAATCCCATTTTCATAGGGGCCAAGGTTGAGAAGGTTCTTAAAGGTCTCTGGGTAATTATAACATACATCTGAGAGCTGTTGATCAATGTGGGAAAAATTAGTAACTCCCAACCTTGGGGAGTTAAAAGAAAGCTGCTCTTACTCTTTTATAATCTTCACTGTGGTGTGGGAGGGGTGAGCACCCTTTAGAGTGGGATTACTTGACTTGTATGTGGTAAGACATTTTCATTATCAAACCAGGAACATGCCTCACGTGTTTCCTCTGGATGGTCTCAGGGTTTCTCAGTGGAAAGCGGTTGGTTGGTACGATAGGAAGAAGACTGAACAAAGATGCTGCAGACGTGTGAGAAGCTTGTCTGGAAATACCCATGAGTGTCAGGTTGGCTGTGGATGGCTTGACTGTGCCAGCACCTGTGCACACAGGTGACTGAGGATGCCAGCTGTATGCCCTTTGATCGGGGCAAGTGAGGAGCCTTGCTTTGGCATCCAACTTAGCACTAAGTGCCAAAGATCGGGGCAAGTGACAGCTGGAGTGTGCTCAGGAGGAAAAGAGCAAACACTGCAGGAAACTGGGGAAACAGGAATGTGGAATGAGCCTGAGAAAAAGGTAGCAACAGTCATGGGAGGGTGTGTAGACTTTTGGGGTGCCGAACATAGATTCCATCCCTTCACCCTATAAATTTGATTAAATTCTAATACCAACTCTATTAGTTAAGTATTTCTTTTTTTTTTTAATTTGTTTTTTTTTCTTTATTTTGTATTTATCAAAAAAAAAAAACAGTAAAAAGAATTTAAAATGCAGAAGAGTTAACAATAACTATACAGAGGATAAGAATAGTTAAGTATTTCAAGCTCTTTCCTACAGACATAAAGGAGAGCCTGGAGTTGGCCAGCGAATTGCTCAAAAGTGCCAGATGAGTAAAGGGAAAAGCCAAAAGTTTGGACTCACACTGTACTGAACAGTGGGGTCAAGCTCATAAGGTAAGTTCACCTCAGCGGCCACTCATCCATTTAGTCAACAAAGCTGTGGAATAGACTGTTTGAAGTGGGATTGGTTAGCACACCATCCCTCCTCAGTTATCAATATATTAAATAGTATACAGAGGACTTGGCATGAGGGCATGGGTCTGTAACCTCAACACTTAAGAGATGGAGGCAGGAGGATCCTCCAGAGTTCAGATTAGACTGTCTTGAAAACAAACAAGAAAACAAATAGTCAAAAAAATAAATAAATAAATAGTACACAAAAGTTACCTGCTTACCCATTCGTATAGCACTGAGAATAATGCATTTGTTAAAAAAAAAAACAGAGATTATGATTCAAAATGTATAATTATTCCTCATAATAAAATATAAAACTTTATTTTTTTTTTTTTTGAGACAGAGATTCTCTGTGTAACAGCCCTGGCTCTCCTGGAACTTGCTTTGTAGACTAGGCTGATCTCGAATTCACAGAGATCTACCTGCCTTAGCTTCCCGAGTGCTGGGATCACCACACCTGGCAAACTAATACTTCCTAAACTTACAGAATTCCATACTTTGTAAAATGAGATAAGTAGAATTATCCTCCAAATGTTCAACAATTAATAAGCATAACCTGAACAATAAGTTGAATTTTATAATATTGATTCTGTAGAGATGTTTAATATAGCAGTTAGCAGAAGTGTGATATTTGTTTAAGTGGCTTTATGAAGGGACAGTTGGTAGAGTCCCAAGTGCTTGTATCTTTGGAGGTGAGCATGGTGGCTCACACCTTTAATCCCAGCACTCCAGAGGCAGAGGCAGGTGGATCTCTGTGATTTTGAGATCAGCCTTCTCTATAAACCAAATTCCAGGTCAGCCGGGGATACACAATGTGGCTCTGTCTAAAAACAAACAATAAAAAGAAAATTGAAAAAAACAACATTGTATCTTCGGACTCAATAAGATGGTTCCGTAGACAAAAGAGCGAACCTACTAACCTAAGTTTGAACTTGGGAACATAAGCACCATGGCATAAATCCACCAGGACACATACCTGCAGTACTAATAACAAATAAGATTCAATTTAAAATGTTTGTATGGACTGGTAGAGTGATAGAGCACTTTCCTAGGATATGGGACCTGGGTTTAACACCCAGTGCTAACACAATTGGAACTTTTTGAAAATATGTGTTCTAGTTCTTTGTATAGTAAATGGAAACTCAGAAGAACTATTTGAATTTTTTTAAATTTAAAAATCACTTTAAAAGTAATTTTTAAAAAATTAAGTTTTAATTAGATTATATACTTATTGTGTGTACACATTCATGTGTGTGGGTTTATACTCATATGTATCTGAACATTTGAAGGTCGGAGGCCAGGGCTGAGGGTCCTCCTCTGCCACCCTTGCTTTTGAAAGAGGGTTATTTTCTGAAACTGGAGCTCACCAATGGGACTGGACCGGCAGGGCAACAAGCCAAGGGATCCTCAGCACTGGGATTATAGGAGTTCTCTAACACCCAGCTTTTCGTGGATGTTGGAGATCTGAACTCAAGTCCTATGCTTACAGGGCAGATACCTTATGGCTGAGTAATCTCTCTAGCCCCTAAAGTAACTCTTTAAATTGATAAATAAAAATTGTATCTATTTATGACTAAAAACATGTTGTTTGGATATATCTATAGTTTCTGGGATGGTTAAAACAAGCATTTTTTTTAACATATGTAACACATGCTTATCTTTTTTTTAAAATTAAGACAAAGTTTCATATATCCCAGGGCAAAGATGGATGCCCTTTGCTTCTGATCTTCCTGGCTCCTCCTCTGAGTGCTGGGATTACAGGCATGAGTACCATGCCTAGTTTTAGGTGGAACTGTGGATTGAACCTATGTCTTTGTGTCTGTTATGTAACCAGCTGAGCTACATTTCCAGCTCACATGCTTACCGGTGTGTATGTGGGGGTGTGTGTGTATGTGCGTGTGTTAAGAACACATAAAATTTATTCTCAGCAATTTACAATTGTATATATTGTTATTTTTTAATATTTATTTTTATTTTATGTGAATTGGTGTTTTGCCTGCATGTATAACTATGTAAGGGTGTCAGATCTTGGAATTACAGACAGTTGTTAGCTGCCATGTGGATGCTGGGAATCAAACTCAGGTCCTCTGGAAGAACAGCCAGTGCTCTTAATCACTGAGCCATTCCTCCAGCCCCCGTATATATTGTTATTAACTGTAATAATCATGAAGTATAAAAATATTGATTTCTATACCCTCTTTGTGGGCTGACTAATACATCCAGTGAGTTGTTTTGAAGCCAGTTTCTTTATCTAAATATTCCTGAAGGAGCGTCACCTGGGGAGTGGCTATCAAAACTCTCCCTCTACAGCATAGATCTTTGGGAAGGTGGGCTACTACTCACATGTCTGTGTGGAGGAAGGAGATCAAATGAGTCTTTTATGGGAAGTCTATTTCTTTTAGGTATTTTACGACTGTCCTTTATTTTCAAACACCCTCTCAAGTATTAAATAAAGTAAAATATATTACTTAGCAACCTAAGATATATTAAATACTCAATTTTAAAAACCTATTTTTAGATTTATATTTGTGTATGTGTGTTTTGCCTGCATATATGTACCAGGTGCATGCTTGGTACATGGAGCTCAGAAGAGGGACATCACATCTCCTGGACCAGAGTTACAGTTGTGAGCTACTATGTGGGTCCTGGGACTGAACCTATGTCCTCTGCAAAAGCAGACAATGCTCTTTTTTAAACTTTCTTTTTTATTTATTTGTTATGTCTTTCATATCATACATCCCAATTCCACCCATCTTCCCTCTGCTGCTGCAACCTGCCCCAAAGCAAAATAAAATTTAAGATTAAAAAAAAAGGAAAAAGAGAGAGAGAGAGAGAGAGAGAGAGAGAGAGAGAGAGAGAGAGAGAGAGAGAGAGAGAGGAGGAAGGGGAAAATCTCATCATGAAGCTGCACTGTGACGCAGTGAGTTTCGCAGGAAACCCTTTTGTTCAGATGGCTTTACAGTCAGGCTTTTATCGAAAAGAACTATTGCTTTGGTTCAAGGCCCATGGTCTCTGGTACACCGTCAACATTGGGTCCTCACTGGGACTCTTCCTGGACATCCCGTCGCTGCCCGGTGTAGTGCAGATCCTGTAGCCCCGTGTCCACAGACTCCCCCCCCACACACCTGTGCTCTATCAATTCACAGATGCAGAGGATGTTGGGGTGGACCAACACTTAACCCTGGTTCTGGGCTGGGTAGTTGCAAGGTTAGCCAACACGCCAGCTCTCCCTCGTCTTCACCACCAGGGTGAGTTTTCCAGCATTGCCCTGGCTAGTTCACCCCTTGTAGCAATAAGCAAGGGGCTGGCCAGTTCTGCTTTCAGGTCCTTAGGGTCTGTTCTCCTACACCTTCAGGGCCAGCTCTACCTGGTCGCCCATTGAAGGTGTAGGTGCTGCAAGCTGATGAGGGGCAGGAACAGCTCTCCTGCTTTTATGGCCTTAGGGATAGGTCTCCTTCTTGAGTGTGTGTGTGTGTGTGGTGTGTGTGGTGTATCTGCCCCACCCATGCCAGCCACATAACAGATGAGTATGTGCCTCAGGTGTTGATGGGGGGTGGTGGTGAGGGCAAACTGTGACAATGCTCTTAACTTCTGAGCTTTTGCTCCAGCCCCAATCATATTGTAAAATAATCTTTAATGTAATATATGATGAAAGGCAAAATTAAAATAATACAAAAAGGTATACACGTTTATTTTGTCACTTTTTAAAAATTTTGTTTTGGGACCCAGACTGCCAATGTAGCCGAGGTTATCCTCAAACTCAAAATCCCCCTACTGTAGCTCTACAGTGTTGGATTTAAAGGTCTGAGCCACACCCACCCAGCCAATGTTTCTTTCCACCACTACAATTATTACCTGAGATTGTCAAGCAAAAAGTGAGATTTTTATTGTTGATTCGACAGAGCAGTGGATGATGAAGGTCTAGTGGGAACCAAGTGCAACAAGAAATTCCGCTGTGAATGGTTTACATTCTCCAACTTCAAAATAATTTTTATTATTAGCCAACACTTGTCCGTCCCAGCAACATACACAACACATAAGGGGTAGAGGCCCCCCTTGGCATGTTGTCAGGCGGTACATACTTTCCACTAAGGGCTCCTTCTCTTTTCTAACGGCTGTGGCATAGTTTTCACCTTCCACTAATTCCAAGCCTAGGATGTTGTAGACGCGAGTGCCAAGCAGTTACTAAGAACAAAAGCGATTAAATATGAACACCTATAGAATTCTGGGGAGTGGAGCAACTCACATTTTAAACATTTATTAACAGCCGTGATGTCCGTGAAGAGAAGGTTTATTCCTTTTTAAAATTTGTGACTGTGATTAAAATGTACAGTTTCATTAGCGTCCACAAAGCCTGTTTCCGCCTGTACAAATGGCACGGAAAATGACAATATGACCCAACAGATCTCAGCCCCTGAGGTTAGTCCCAAGTCTTTCAAGTATCTTTAGGCCTTCTCCCTATTTCGATTTTTTTTCCCAACGGAAGAAAGGGTGAAGGAACAATATACATTCTAAAGTCTCTTTATAAGAGTGTGAGTGAATTTCAAGTATGCTGAACACCTCAGTCTCCCAAACTAATTAGAACACGCAGAAAAACGACACTTGTGGGACATTTAAAACTTGCAGCATACTAACTTATCAGGAGAGCGCCACAGTGTGTCCCAGCGTTGACGGCAGCAGGTTTTCCCGCGGTCCCAGCTGCCCCCCTCCCAGGGGATCCCAGCCTCGCCAGAGTACGGAGCAGTCAGCTCTGGTTGACCCAGCATCCTGAGCCATATACCATGTCCCAGCCCGAGATTTCCTCTTTGGGCGACTTAGTACCTTAGACTGCTAAGAACTAATATTTCTAGTGACTTCCAAAATGAAAAGAAATTAACTCTCCTATCACAACAGTGAGATTTTGTTGCATATACGAAAGCGCAAAGCCTGGGCAATATCACTATTTCCAGGGGAGGGGTGAGTGGTTAAGATTGTGAGTGTCCAACTTCTGATTCAGATACCAGGTTTGCCATGGGAACCCCGACTGTGTACCAGGAGCTCGCACAGGGAGGAGCACGCGTTCGTCAAAGCCTCTGCTGTTTTGCTAGTTTCGCTGTATAGGTCAAGTTCTGAAGTGTTCTGGCTTTAGAAAACTACAGAATCCAGATCGCGTACCAAGGTGTAAACGATTAACAAACACACGACTGCTCTTTAAATACTGGCGCTTCTGTCACCCAGCACAAGATCAGAAAGGAGACAGGTTGCACTGCTGAACTTGACCTCAGTTCTGCTTATTTAAAAGCGCTGGATCTCGATAAGCTTAGCTGGAGAAAGGCGGCGTGATGGAGGCTCTGAAAGCAGGCATTCAGAAACCAGAACCTTTCAGAAAAGTGAGTCGCACACACGCTGGCAGCTGCAGAGAACTCCAAGACTTAAGACCACGTTTCCCGCCCGGGTTCTCTAGGAGACCTGATTAGCATTGACCACGCCCCCGTCCCTTCCCGGCCCACTATTGGCTGACGCTCTTCCGCCGCTCGCTCAGGGGCGGGGCCGCGGGGCGCTCAAAGAGAAGCCAGGGCAGCGGGGTGGTGGGCGGGGCCTTACGGAGCGCGCGGTAGGGCGGCCCAGCTCGGGGCAGGGCGGGAGGGGGCGGGCCAGGGGGCGGGGCCTCCAGGCGGGCATTAGAGGCAGGTGACCCAGGCGGGGCGGGAGTGGGTAGTCAGGCTGCGGCCGGCACTCCGCCGTTGCAGTCGCGCTCTGCTCGGAGCTCCCTGGAGGTGGGCGAAAGAGTGCGAGAGCGCGGGGGAGGAGCCGAGCGGGGCGCGTCCCGGGAGCGCCGCCACCGCCCCCCGGAGTCCGCTGGAGCGCGGAGCCCCCTGCAGGGGAGGCGGCGAGCGGCGGGCGGGACGCGGCGGCGGGCGCGGACCATGCAGTCCCGGCCCAACCAGTACGGGCTTCTCGCTGTGCTGTGAGGTGGTGAGGTCCCCTCCGGCCGCCGCACCCCTCCGCCTTCCAGTCCAAGTGCTGCTGGCGCCTTTGCTCTTCGTCCGGATCCCGGGACACCGGTGGAAGGCACGGCCTGTCCCTGCTCTGCTCTGCCCGAATCATGCAGGGGGCCCCGAAGGAAGAGAAGGCGACTGACCGGCCCGTGCCGACCGTGGTCGAGGGGCACTCTGCTCTCTGAAACGCCCCCCACCTGCTGCCATGTGTCGCCGCCACAGGTACCTAGCTTGTCGTTAAACTTTTCCAGCTCTGGCCGGATTCGGGAGTCTCTGGACGGTGGAGCCCGGCTGGCTACAGACATCTGCTGCCCAGCAGGATCCTAGGAGGTGAGAGCCCGCGTCTTCCCCTAATCCCAGTTCTCCCGGTTCCTCTGCCCCTTTCTTGGTGACTGAGCTCTCTGGCCCCAGGCACAGCCTGCAGGGCTGGGCCAGGATAGGGAGGCGGGCGCGGGGAGTGGGGTGGGGGGAGTCTGAAGTTTGGTTCCAGGAGGTGGAGGGGAGGAAAGGAGTTAGTCTAGAGGTTGGTGATCGCGTACGGAGAACGAGTGGTTGGCGCCCCTCTAAGAGAAGTGGTTGCGATTTTTCTTCTCCCCCCGCCTGCCTTTTCTTTTAAGAGTTTTGTCCTTGGAATCCTAGCACTAATCGTCTCCAGCTCTATCTGGCGTGGAGCGCTACCGGCGGAGGCAGCGCCTTCCCGAAGCAGTTTATCTCTGGACGGATTTCTTTAAGAGAAAAAGAAACCAACAGGTTGCCAGCCCCGGCGTCACACTCAAGATTCCGGAGAGGGAAGCCCCGGCCGCGTTTCCGTCGGTGAGCGCCGACCCTCGCGGGCAGCAGGAGGCAAGGGGAAGAAGGGGGCGATGGCTCGGCCCGACCCGTCTGCGCCGCCTTCGCTGCTGCTGCTGCTGCTGGCCCAGCTGGTGGGCCGGGCAGCGGCTGCCTCCAAGGCACCGGTGTGCCAGGAAATCACAGTGCCCATGTGCCGAGGCATCGGCTACAACCTGACGCACATGCCCAACCAGTTCAACCACGACACGCAGGACGAGGCAGGCCTGGAGGTGCACCAATTCTGGCCGCTGGTGGAGATCCACTGCTCACCGGACCTGCGTTTCTTCCTGTGCTCCATGTACACACCCATCTGCTTGCCCGACTACCATAAACCGCTGCCACCGTGCCGCTCCGTGTGTGAGCGCGCCAAGGCAGGCTGCTCGCCGCTCATGCGCCAGTATGGCTTCGCCTGGCCAGAGCGCATGAGTTGCGACCGCCTCCCCGTGCTGGGTGGCGACGCCGAGGTTCTGTGCATGGATTATAACCGAAGCGAAGCCACCACCGCGTCCCCCAAGTCTTTCCCAGCCAAGCCCACCCTCCCAGGCCCACCAGGGGCGCCATCTTCCGGGGGTGAGTGCCCCTCGGGAGGTGCATCTGTGTGCACTTGCCGTGAGCCCTTCGTTCCCATCCTGAAGGAGTCACACCCTCTGTACAATAAGGTGCGCACCGGCCAAGTGCCCAACTGTGCAGTGCCTTGCTACCAGCCGTCCTTCAGCCCCGATGAGCGCACGTTCGCCACCTTCTGGATTGGCCTGTGGTCTGTGCTGTGCTTCATTTCTACATCCACCACTGTTGCCACCTTCCTCATCGACATGGAACGATTTCGCTACCCTGAGCGCCCCATCATCTTTTTGTCTGCGTGCTACCTCTGTGTGTCGTTGGGATTCCTGGTGCGCCTGGTCGTAGGCCATGCCAACGTCGCCTGCAGCCGAGAACATAGCCACATCCACTATGAGACTACTGGCCCAGCGTTGTGCACGGTCGTCTTCCTCCTAGTCTACTTCTTTGGCATGGCAAGCTCCATCTGGTGGGTCATCCTGTCGCTCACCTGGTTCCTGGCGGCTGGCATGAAGTGGGGCAACGAAGCCATCGCAGGCTATGCCCAGTACTTCCATCTTGCTGCCTGGCTCATCCCCAGCGTCAAGTCCATTACAGCCCTGGCACTAAGCTCCGTGGACGGGGACCCGGTGGCGGGTATCTGCTATGTGGGCAATCAAAACCTGAACTCACTTCGTGGTTTTGTCTTGGGCCCACTGGTGCTTTACCTGCTGGTGGGCACGCTCTTCCTCCTGGCGGGCTTCGTGTCTCTCTTCCGTATCCGGAGTGTCATTAAGCAAGGTGGCACTAAGACAGACAAGCTGGAGAAGCTCATGATCCGCATCGGCATCTTCACTCTGCTCTACACTGTGCCAGCCAGCATTGTGGTGGCCTGCTACCTGTATGAGCAACACTACCGGGAGAGCTGGGAGGCGGCCCTCACCTGCGCGTGTCCAGGACCCGATTCGGGCCAGCCGCGCGCCAAACCCGAGTACTGGGTGCTCATGCTCAAGTACTTCATGTGCCTAGTGGTGGGCATCACGTCGGGAGTCTGGATCTGGTCCGGCAAGACCCTGGAGTCTTGGCGGCGCTTCACCAGCCGCTGTTGCTGCAGCTCAGGGCGGGGCCACAAGAGCGGTGGCGCTATGGCCGCAGGGGACTATGCTGAGGCCAGCGCCGCACTCACTGGCAGGACCGGGCCGCCCGGCCCCGCTGCTGCTGCTGCCGCCGCATACCACAAACAAGTGTCCCTGTCGCATGTCTAGGAGGCCCGGAGGCCGAGGCCCAGGGACAGTGCTGGAGTTGAAGGAGGGGGTTGTTTTGCTTGGTAGCTTTCTGAAGGTCACTTCCGTTTACCTTCTTGGTGCTGATGCCCCCTCCTTGAGTGGCCTGGGAAAGGAAGGGGTCAGTTTCAAGAGAGTACCTGTCTGCAGGCTTCTATCAGGGGGCTCACGTGCAGTGTATTTTAGTTTGCATTTCTTACTGCCTTCTTTAGAAGAACCCTGTTTTTAATTTATATGTATTTTAATTTTTAACTTTGTTGCATTTTGGCAAC